>NQII01003880.1:107019-122567 GCA_002778355.1 Clitarchus hookeri | reverse complement strand
GGCAGGCAGCCGATGTCCGCCGCACGGGCCGATAACTGCACCGTGACGCACGTAGAAAGCCGTCGAGCAGCCGGAATACGCGGGAGCACGTGCTGATTACCGCCACACCTCACGGCAATTATTTCTCTCCAATTCCGGGCAAACAGTACAAGATTTTTGTTGACAAGCAGCTTCCGTGAATTTAATTTTTTTTTTTTTTTAGATTTGTATTATTTGCTATAATAGTGTGAAAATAATATATATATGAATTCAATTCTGACACTAAGGTACGATAAAAATTCAAATATTATGCCAATAATGTAATGTGTACTGCAACAGCGGCTTTTAAAAGAAAAAAAATTGTTTTAAATTTTAGTCAGAAAGAAATTATATATGGCGAACGAAACAGTGTGTCAAGTTGTCACTAGATACACTTCATAACTTTTTCCCGCCTTGCCAAGAAAAAAAATGCCATCCCATGCTTAATTCATCCCTATTGAACTTGATGCGGTACAACTAGNACTTCATAACTTTTTCCCGCCTTGCCAAGAAAAAAAATGCCATCCCATGCTTAATTCATCCCTATTGAACTTGATGCGGTACAACTAGTCTTCGACGAGTTTTAGACAGCCAAGTGAAAGGAGCGTTTGATTTTAATTATCTTTTGTTGTCTGTCGAGAGACTGAATGGGAGTAAGATTTCACTTCAATAATTATCTTACCTACTGATCTACTTTCGTAATTTGCAACACAATATAAATTTTATGATTCCCACTTTCATCGATGTACCATACGAATTAATAGCGCAAAAAAATATTTGTAAGTTAATATTTCTTGCATTTAGTTTGCAATATAGGATGTATTTAAAGTTTGGAAAAGAATTAGAAAAAAATATGCGAATGCAAACAATTAGCCTTGTTTACATTGCGAAGTTGTACGCGCTTTGAGGGCTCTGAGATAGTACGCAATGTATCGGCAAAATTCAACAGTNGATTCCCACTTTCATCGATGTACCATACGAATTAATAGCGCAAAAAAATATTTGTAAGTTAATATTTCTTGCATTTCGTTTGCAATATAGGATGTATTTAAAGTTTGGAAAAGAATTAGAAAAAAATATGCGAATGCAAACAATTAGCANAGTTTGGAAAAGAATTAGAAAAAAATATGCGAATGCAAACAATTAGCATTGTTTACATTGCGAAGTTGTACGCGCTTTGAGGGCTCTGAGATAGTACGCAATGTATCGGCAAAATTCAACAGTATCATTGGCAAAGGCAACGATAGCAATACAATTTATTATCTGAATAATACATGTGTTCACAATTAACTTACGACTAATGGATAATCGGAAAGGGAGGGGGGGAAGCATTCTTGTACATAACTAAAAACTTGGCAAAAATGATTTGTACTTTTTTTACTCAAAAGAAAAAGTTCCTCACTGAGTAACTACACGGCAAACAGCTACTCAGGATGTTACTAATTAATATTCCTAGGAAGAGAGATTGCGGGTTGAGAAAAATTTCCGTTTGTTGCAAACTCATCACAGCAAGGAAACAATCACCACGATTGCATTTGTGCTTAATGCTCCCCTCTTCCCTCTCCTTCCCAATTACCGTGCTTTTGTGTGCCTGGGCTACCAGAGGAGACTACTTTCACACTTCACCGAAACTTCAAAACTGCTAGCAAATTCATTACTCAAACACGTCATCTCGCGGTCTGAAAATACGGCCTCTGACGCTGCGACGGAAACCATTTAACCATGGTCAATTTAGGGTTTCTATAGAGGCCTTGTGCAGAATTTTTCGATAACTTAACGCCTCAAGATTATTTTTACTTACTACTGTTTAAATTATTTTACACTGTCTCGACTCGCGTAATATTTATTTTATTATTGCTCGTTTATATGTGGTGCTACAGTATTAATTACCGTTGTATGATAAGTTGTTATTTTAGAAGTCTTTCAGAATTCTTACTAAGAGGTTTATAGACAGAGGACTTGAGATAAGAGCATATTATGTTATGTCGGTTGTCATGGTAACGCATGACTTAGTGAGTAATGTGTTTCGGCCCTCTCGTAATTGGCGCGAGGTTTTTAATTACGCTATAAGTATGTAGTTTAACAAGAGATCTAGCCATACTGTTCCCGCCACGCAGGACGCATACCCTGCGAGTTTCGGTCTGGTAAACATTTTTATTTTATTCATTAGTTTTCTAGCGAGTACGGCCTATTGATACAGATTGCCCGATGGAAGCAAAGACTGACTTCGGCGTGGTTTAAGAAGAAAGTCTGTACGCGCTTCCTAACAGAGTGTCAATTATAAATTCAAGTTTGGACTACCACGTAGTGACAAAGATACACCATAAGCCCGAGAGCTTGGCTAGGGAAGAGGATGCATACGTCTTGGCATTAAGGGGGAACAGCCCCCACCATTTTGAATTTATCCTTATTACGCAACAACCTAAATATAAGTTGGTTTAACGACAATTTTTCGCACGACATAACATAAATAATAGCTCCTTTAATCTTTATCACGTCATTAGGTATTCGCTGTAATAATTTTCAACTAACAGCTGGGAAGATGTAAGCAATTTTTCCTGCGGAAAACTACAGCAGTTAAACTAACCACAGCAGTCAAGCAATACCAAGTTCAGAAAATCTACAAAGGAATGCCCTGCGTCATGTCGTTCCGTAAAATTCAATACAAAATGTAATACAAATTTTTGCGAAAGTTCTAAAAATCCAAGATGGCGGAGATTTGTCCATCTTAAGGAGAATGCCTAGCGAGCCAGCCTACAGATTTTCCTGCAAGATCCTGCGACGTAATAATTTTTGCAGCAAAGTAATTTAAGCTTTTTCGACCGCAGAAGCAAAATATGAATTTATTAAATCAATTTTCAAAACGTCATTTGAAGCGTCAGATACGCCATATTAACTAAATTTGAATTGCTAGACATTTGCTTACAGAGCCCTGATCAGTTTGTTTGCCGGGGCTAGTTTAAGAAGACAAGTTTAATTATATGTCATTTTACAAGACAAGACATTTTACAATTAATAAATACGTATGAACTTTTAAAGAGATACCGACACGAGGGAGGTTCAAGCCACTGAATGGCCACACAAATCAAAGCTGAATTTTAAAGCTTGCAATGATTTTCTTAATTTATGCACTGGTCATTTATTCATTTATGCTGGTGCCAGAAGTAATTATTCTACTTGAAATTAAATTATACGTAATCTTACCAAGTCTCTGTGGAAATTTGTTTTATTTCTGTAGCTTGCAGTACCTTTATTCTATTTTCCATCCCAGTGTTTATGTAATGTGTTTTACAGTCATCTGAGATCATTTGAGACTTGTGTTCCATAGACATACAGTATGTCATGGTAAGGAAGGTGTAAGTGTTACGTTACTGAGAAAATATTCTGTCCTGTGTAGCCGAGTGTATACAAACTCCAGGTCAGAGCTTCGTATTAGGTATGGAGCAGAAAAACCAACCCAAAATCCTTTCATATATATTCTACACATTAAGTTTCTATGCTACAACTACGCGAGTTTCGTTTCGGAGCATACAAAGAATCTGCATCTGACTTCTATTAGGGACTGCTTATGTATTTTTTGCGTTTCCTTGTGTGTTTATTAATCGTTTAATCCATGTCTTTGTATAAAATTTACATCGTTTTTGAAAAAAATATTGCAGTTATTCAAAAGTCCTTGGTTTCGTCAATGAAACAGTTTAAACTAACGACGTTTTCAAAGTAACATTCGTCCGTCAATATAAACTCATTTCTGCGGACATAAACTGAAGCCTCTTGTTAGAGTATTAATATAAGACAATAGTGTGTCCAAAAAATTCACGTTAAGTACTTTTAAAGCTGTGAGGCTAGACGCTCCGTACACTGACCTGCCGCAACAACTTCTCAGAACGGAAGCAGTCACCCAAATAAAAAACAGTGAAAGCCGGTCACGTAAATTTATTTATCACGTCATGTCCCTTAAAAATTACCTGTCGCACAGTTTTACTAGAATGCAGTCCGTAGCCACAGCCTACACTGCAAACATTCTTTTAATTTTACTGAGAAATTGTATGTACTGTTACAAGCATTTGTAAAATTATAAAGATAGTTTTACAAACCAGCAGTTTTACAAGAGATAAGGGCAGTGTTTTTAACATATATCATGAAATGTTTGTACTATACTGACCCGTATCCACGAGCTTCAGGAAAATGGCGGACACTCAACGTAAAACCGTACATAGCCGTTTGTGCAAAAACTATGGGTGATTTAAAGTGTAGTTGCGTGTAAAAAGAAATTTATTGCAAGTTTGAATAACGCAAAACACGTAAAACAACTCAAATATTCACAATAAAAAGACTATTTTAATAAAACGTGACGACTGCTATAAATCGATAACAACCGGGACCTAATATTTAACGTGCCCTCCGAAGCTCGGAAGCGCTCAGATGTTATGCCACTAAATGGTCACTCATCCAAATGCGTGCCGTTTGGAACGTTGCTTTACTTTGGTGATCGATTAAGATCCCTCAGTCAAGTGCAAAAAGCAGTACCTAGATACACTTATTTCTGAAGCTACAAATTGATGAAACTCACGTTTTGATTTTCATAAATCGACGCTGGAAAGCGGAAATGTGGTAACTACGCGATAGTTGCACAGATACACTCCAAAAACAATACCCTACTTCTTGGCTATCGGGTAAAAAATATTTACTTCCTTTTGGGTTGCCGAAATCAGTTAAAAACCTAAGCCATCATAGTATAATTTTATGATTCTGTTTTCACAAATGAATTTTCTTCTCCCAATTTATTTATTAGTGTATCTCTGTAAAACTAAATTGTACCCGGGCGAAGCCGAGCCAGTTCGCTAGTTTACTATAAAAATAAGTTAAATTCGTAAGTCAAGTTGGTTTTGTGATTAAGGGTGTGAGCTTATAACACAAAGGTATGGGTTTTACCCAATGCTAAAGTATAACTTTTTAGAAATATTTATTTGTTTACTTTTATTAATTCATTACATTTGTTTTCTAGAAAAAAATGTTATGTGCACTTTTAATAATGTAAGTTGTGTTTTGATGCAAGGCGATCAGTTGTAATATTACAAATATATGTTTTGCAGATTTTACAAGAAAACAATTTGTAGTTTTACATAGGATTTTCTCGACAACTGGGTTTCCCCAAGGATTTTTCTTGTAAAAAGACTAAACAATTTTTAGTGTGTATAGCGGTGCTGTCCGATTTCTCCATGCATATAAGTGCCATATTATTTTGACGAGCCGAGGGGGAAGAGGGGCACGTTTACCGAAATATTTTCCCTGGAATATTAGCCTAGAATTATAACTGCTAAGAAAATACGAAATATTTCCAAATTATTAGAGCAAAACGTTAACACAGTAAAACCAAGGGACTACATACTAAAAAAAAAAAACTCTTTAAATATCAGCAGCACAGCAGCGCGCACCTTTGTGTAGTCAGGAAAAGCGACCTTTCCATTGCCTTTCATTCGGAGAGCACTGCGTCATACCTGACGTCACGGTTGAGGTGTCAACGGCGGGCAGTGCAAAAACCTTAGTTTGTTTTCAGTCGGCCCTGGTCCATCTTGAGGCGATCCTCCTCGCCCGTATATTTGAAATCAAAGAGGCCGACCCAGGAACCGGCGTTCGGGGTGGGAAGTGACTGACATTGGAAACCGCCGTCCACTCAGGGGATATAGGGGGGGGGGGGGTATTAGAAACTCTGGGAATTCTCGCAAGGTACTTCGGACAATGGTACGCGACATATACACTCGTCCACCACGACCGTGAATGGGCTTTCTCTGGCAAACGAGTCATGTGTATTTTGACATGTAGTGTAAAAGGGCGGATCGTTTAAAAATGGAGAGGAGTGGTGTTGAGAGATTTGGGTGGCTCTTAACATCGCAGTCTTTGAAGCCTGATGGTGAAGCGAGCTTTTATGTGGAGCAGTGCCGGATGCAAGGGTGGGGGAAACGGGAGATCCCCGAGAAAACTCGTCGACCAGTGGCATTGTCCGGCACGATTCCCAGTTGCTAAAATACGCGAAAACCCCGCTGGAAATCGAGCTTAGTTCGCCTTGGTGGGAGGAGTGCCCTAAACACTGCGCCAATGCGGACCCTAGTGAGAAGATAGAGACAGAGCACCCACGAGCACTCGTCACAACTAGCACAAACACCCAACAGTGGAAAGGTCCCATTAGAAGGGACGCGACATCGGGACATGACAGTCTCGCTGAGTGTCAAGCTCACCGATTGTCAGTTGCACCGAAATTCAGCCTGGGCCAAGCTCACCGTGTGTCAACGGCAGTGCTGCCACGTGACGTCAGCCGTAAAGCTGACTGTCTAGTTCGGGATAGCCGTACATCTCGAGGGGCAGATGTTGGGTCAAAGAATGGAGCTGAGCTCCCCGGTCCAACCCGATGTCCCCGACGAGCAAACACTTCGGGGATAGGATTCCTCGTGCAAATAACGTGGTGGACTTCATAGTGGTGGGGATTCCCCACGGCTGCTCTGGCTTCCTACCCCTTCTGCATTCCACCAATTTCCCATTCCTAGATACATCTTACCTTGTGTACTTCATGGGCTGCTGTCCCTCCACAAAGTATCAAGGCGATGATTACGTACGTCAATACGAAGAATTTGTAATAATATGCAATTAAACATTCAGTTACGAATTACAACGCGTCAGTTTGGCCTCTTACAAATTATGGAACGAAATGCAAAGTTTCATACGCTCTTTTTCAAAAAAAAAAAATATATATATTTATTAGAGCTCTATACAGTGCACACAATACTGGATGTAAAAAAGGCCGTTTGTAATTTTCCAAACATTACATAAATACATCCTGAATCTTAGTTTAAACCTTGATTCCCTACTATTTATTCTTTACCAGCATATTGTAAATACGTACAGTATGTCTGAAAACTCTCGCTGTTTAATAAATATCATGTTCTGAAGCAAAAAAATAGTATTTCATTGTTAGCAAAATGTTCCTGCATGGTTGATTCACAGATAGTTACCAAGGAAATTGCAACCCAATTTTGTACTAAGCGAATTCAGAAAATGCTATTTTCAAATAATCCAGCACCACTAGGTTCGATACCACTGCCACTGATGGCTTGACTGAATATGGGCTGCATACTACGATATTTTCACCAAAATGCAGATCTGTTGAACTTCAAACAATTTTACAATACTTTCGGGTGCAAATTTCTTTATTTAGTTATATGGTCACGAGACAACGCCTTTAAAATTTTAAAAATGTTACTGACTCACCTCGTGCTTCTTCGAGGATTCGCCTTGACCAAGCTAATGGAGTTCTTAACTATGCGTCTGGCCGCATTTCCCCCGACTCCAGTAACAGCACAAGCAAATATATATACCGAGTGTTCTGCACGTACCTGTGAACAAAAAAAACATTTAATAAACATTAGGTTTTTGTTTCAAAGATGTCGGTTTTATTTCTAAAATACGAGCTGAGGTACCACATAGAAGTACACATACAAGTATAAAATGTAATGAGTGTAGAAAGAAATACTCGGCCAGGCCAAAGTGTGTGCTACCTTATGCTCAAAGTTATATACTAAAAACAATCTAACACTCTAGCCTATAAAGAAATTCTTCAACTTTAAGTACCCGGTCAAATCTTTGACCCCACCTGCTAATATTTCTTCCGGCAAAATTTGCTTTTAAAATAGACCATTAAAAAGTAATATTGACAGGAAATATGACTTGTTGCACACTGCGTATTCTCATGTGCGGAAAAGTATTAAAGAAATAATTCATTTTTTTTTTAATATTTTTATTATATAACACTAACATTTACATTAAAATATACTTTTGTAAAAACGGATAAATATGTATTTGTGAACTATTTCTGTAAGTAAAATTACTGGAGTTACCGACGTACTTTTAACAGTTATGCTAACGCTTCATTTTCAAATAGCCAACAATTACTCATCATTTGGGGGGTGGGGGGAGCAAGAATCCCTAGACAGCAGAGAGATTGTAATTATGTTATGTGTACCTATCAAAACGAAAATCGCAAAAAAAAACTGAAGTTTACACGTACAGGTTAAAAAATGATTGATATAAATTGACAAAAACTAATTCATATATTTATTTTTTTTAAATTTAGGCATGCTGTCTATAAATTAAAGATATAGTTCGTATAAATAGGGCAGTTAGGGTTGCGATATGTATGGCAGTGCATTGCTGGCACAAAGTGCGTGTAATAAATGCAGTAGTTCGTGCAGTAGCGTTGACAACATCACAAGTGACTGACCCTGCATGATGTCCAGCATACGAAGAGAGTGTAACAATCTTAGTGTGGCGGCTGGAAGGGTTGGCTGGTACCGTTCGGACGAGATTTCAACGCAGATTCCATAAAGCTGAACCTACTGACGAAAGTATTAAATAGTTTGTAAACAAGTTCAAGCGCACCGGAACGATTGTAACCAGCGCCCGGACAAAAAAAAAACCCACCAACCTCAGACAACTGCATTCAAGTCCGTAGGTGGTTGTCCACTGAAGTAATCCAAAATCGGCGCGAAGTTAGTCACGGAAACTTAACATTCTGCGTACGACAGTGCATTAAGTGTTGCGATTCACGCTGAAAAAGCTGTACCACCTGTAACTTCTCTATCACTTACATGACGAGGACTTTGAAGAGCGTGGAGCCGTGTGCGCCATTGCTCCCAGCACATGAAGACCGCAACATATTCACACATCTTATTCAGAGACGAGGCAAATTTCCACATTTATGGAAAGCTTAAACATAACTGCCACACCTGTGCAGACACGCCGCCAGTAGAGCTTGTCGGCGAAACACACTCAAGGTTAATAAGTAGATGGAGAACCACAGGCAAGGTTTACGGCACTTTTTTCTTCGCCTATAGTCTTATCAATGGGGCAATTTACTCGCACATGGTAACCCTGTCATAGCTTGTCCAATATGGCCGTAATAACACAGCAAGACTGGGCACCATGTCGTTATGCAATAATGTCTTCCACATTTTTCTGAATGCCGAGTTTCCTGGCATAAGGGTTGGGCGCGGAAGACCCCTGCAGTGTGTATGGACATTTTCATATGGGGATTTATTAAAGAACGTGTGTGTAGCCGACGCATTACAACCATGGTGAAGCTCCGGGACCGCATTACGCATGCCTTAACAGCAATGCTCCGGAATGTATTTCGCGCTACTGCCGACAGATGGAAGATACGTCTGTCGGGATCAGAATGGTGCGTATGTGTAAATTAATGTCTAACGATCATATACCATTAAAATATTTAACTGCACAACCACTCTTTCAACAGAATATTTACTTTATTAATGGACATCCTGCCTGTGTTCATTGCCAAAATGAACAATACTTCGATTCAACTTTCCTGTGGCCTTTATATAAATAACATTCAAAATAAACTTTTTAATTTCCTACTAAATATGCCCATGTTAATTTCCAAACTCTGCGACGCTTCTCCGTATTACCAGATCCCACATTCCTTCCAGACGTCTCTCCAGTGCCTCAAAGAGAACTTTAAAAGTTGGTATGCTATATTCTTTAAGCGTGTTTACAGTTTATTTATGTAACTATCAGCGTCAGTCAAAATACTTTGAAAGATTAGTATTTTTAAAGAGAACGAGTCATTTGTCGCTTGTTTTAAAGCAGAAGCGGTAATATGCAGATATAGGAAACATTTTTCTGTACACCTGTCGTTGATTTACATAAATCGTGAGCAACTATTATTACGGATAGCATTGTTGAAAGGACGCCTTTGGTTGTTATCTGTACTAAATTACCATATGTGTGAATTTTGAATTTCTCAGCATTTACCTTAATTACCCAGACGAGGCGCACAAGTTGTTACCATATTACTTTGAATTTTGTAGTATACGAAAGATGGTTTGATAAACTTTGAATAGTAATAAATTGTAAGAACAATGTCAATCCTCAACAGTGGGTGAAAAAAAAAAAAAAAAAAAAAAAAGAAGTTTGGTACCTTTTCTCCTTATCCCCAGAATTATTTAATTTCTGTAAAACTGCAATGAAGATAGAAAATTAGTTTTAGTACTGAAAAATTTCCGCGTTCCAGCAAGAACATACCAGCCAGTGTATAGAAATAAATTTAAAGATTATTCGCACTTAACCCCTATTTATTTAATAAATATCTGTCTAGAAAAATTTACAGTATAATTTAAAGCATGTTCACTAACTGCTGCATGCTGCTTAACGAATTCCAACATTTAGGTAAATTATTTTATTCAGTACAGCAGCAGACTGGGGACAAAATAAAGTTTGATTAAATTGATCTTTAGGCCTTGTTTAATTTACACTAAAAATTTTAAATAAATTTTAAGGCAGGTGAAGTACACAATTTATTAATGTTACTATTAACATTAAATACTGAAGTATAAAATATCAATTCAGTTTAACTCAATACGTAACAGAATAGAAGAGAAATAGTGACTTTGGCGCAAGGGGACAGAGGCTCTGAGCGTCGGAGCTGTTTCTTGAGAAAATGAAATCTTCGTTCATTGTTGTACTGTAAAATGTAAATTTCCTTCTTAAATGGGGATTAAAAAAAAACTAACACTAAGAGTTAAGAGCTAAGGTTTTTATACCGCCCAGCCGATTTTTTTCCAGTTAAATATTTTTTAAAACCATTTTTTTTAGATTTGCTACATAAAAAAAAATNGGAGCTGTTTCTTGAGAAAATGAAATCTTCGTTCATTGTTGTACTGTAAAATGTAAATTTCCTTCTTAAATGGGGATAAAAAAAAAACTAACACTAAGAGTTAAGAGCTAAGGTTTTTATACCGCCCAGCCGATTTTTTTCCAGTTAAATATTTTTTAAAACCATTTTTTTAGATTTGCTACATAAAAAAAAATATTATAGTCTGTTTTAGTTTGGTGATCTGTCCATTCTGCCATTCTAGACTTATCTTTTTCGTTTGTGTTCGCCTATTTGACTTACGTAAAATAAAAGTGTCTTCATTTTCTAGGTAGTGTACAAGCTGAAATTATAATAAAAATATAAAGTTTAGTCGTTTNAAAAAAAAAAAAAAAAAAAAAAAAAAAAAAAAAAAAAAAAAAAAAAAAAAAAAAAACCGCTAAACGAGTCTATAATCGAACCCGTGTCACCCTGAACACGGGTCTCTCCTGGTGTTGACTTGTGTGTGCAGATATAATCTGTGTTTATTATCGTATGAATTTAAGTGCGCGCGTGTGAAAAATAAAACATTATGCTGGAGCGCCACCCTCCCGCGGCCACTACACAGTTCTCCGGCGATCAGAGTGCCAGAGCAAAGTCCAACTCAACACCTGGTACAGCGAGGCTGGACGTGTGCGCGAGCTCAGATTAAGACTGCACGTGTCTCGTTTACATCTTTAATGGGACTCCTATCCACGTCTTTAATTACGCTTTTTTCTTATTAATTTTTAATGCGTCTATCAGTCTCGCTTAAAATTGGGATATTTCGGGGTGTGTGTGTGGGTATGTGTGTGTGGGTATGACGTATAAGCAAGTGGAGAATGACAGTTCCCCCTTAATTTTTTAGCTTCACAAAATCGCAATGTATCTTTGGTTTCACCAGAATTAATAAAAACTTTTACGTTTGATTTTTATATACGAAAAAAATAAAAAACAAAGGAGGAGTTCGAGCCAGAACTTATTTATAAAAAATATTTTTACTTAGAACTACTTTTCTACATTCGAAAGGGATTAACATAACTAAAATTTCGTGATCTACGCAATGCACTGGCTGAAATATGCTCTAATTTTGTCGCACTGGTGAAGTCTTTCCTTATGTGTGTCAATAAGGTTAAAGGGTAGTGAATGAGAGCTGTATGCGCGTCGCGTGTCTTTGCTGTAATTCGTACTGTGGTATAAATCTGCATGGTGGACTAGTATCTCGCGAATAAAACTATTAGTTCAAGTAATTCATTAAGAGTGAATACTATTGAGGGCTGCTGGCGTAGAGACCACACACATGTTCGCATGTCACTTTTCATTCTGCTAAAGTCACTTTGCAGTGCGTGTGACGCTGGGTGGTGTGGGATGATGGAAAAGAGGGGTGGGGGTTTATCGCAGATCTGATATATCTCATAATTGAGCGAGCACACTCGTATGTATGAAAACACTGAAATTTTGTTTGCTGAAGGCAACAGTATTGTGATTTCGTCCTTGTGGTGGGTGTACCTTTACTCTCGCGTCTCCAAGGTATATAATTTTTCCCTGCAAAACTTACTGTACGTGCGTTATTTATTAATATAAAAAGTTTTAAATGCTGACCATGGGTTCTAGAAAAATCGCCACAAGTGGAATAAACCATATGGGTTTTTTTTTTCCCCCGCTGCCTAAATTTTCTAATGTACTGATTTTAAACTTGGGAGGAAATGTATTTAACGATGAGCGTCAATGCCTAGGTGAGGATGAATGTAAGGGGATACTTCCTTTTGTATATCTAATACCACGGGGGTAGCGAAATTGTTTTAACTCTGTTTAAAATTCATGTCGGAAAAAATCATGTGCCCTGTACGGATGCGTTATGCAGCTTTCTATAAAGTACCCAAAAAATCAAAAAACTAATGTGTGCTGAGGGAGGCAATCATGTTGTTTAGAGGGGAAGGGGCACACTAAGATTGATTTTTCGTTAATATTTACTAAGAAACACACTCTTTGTATGCTTCTTTCCCGTGAAGTATATTTACAGTATGAGGTTTTACAGTATTTTCTGTATCTTGCCTTTCGATTCGAATACATTCCTTTAGTTGAATGGGGTCTGATTTGCAAAGCTGCGTTCGATCCACACATTCAATTTTATTGGTGGCGTGTTTATGCGAAGAGCCAACAGCGATGTTTTGCCCCACTCGAGCTGAAAATGTGCAAACATCCTTCGAATACCCGCTCTCGTAATGGAGGCACTGGTATTAAGAAGGCGTTGGAATGCAGTTTGGACCTCTACGAAACCATTGTCATTAATCAACCCAGACCCTGCCACGATTCTTGGGCGTGATGGTCGCTGGCACGATGGTGGATACTCATCCTGAACCCTTTGTTTTTTTAATTACACTCGTACGCTGCTGTTAAGGACCAACAGCTACGCAGATTTTTTGCGTGCCTCTGCAAGTTATCGCGCCTAGCAAATGCCATGCCAGTTTCCACACTTATATGCCACTCGATCTGCATTATTCGAACATGCATACTTTGTGTGTCTTCGAACAAATGCTTTAAAAATATGCTCAAATTTGATTTCGCGGGAATATATATATAGGTATTACGTGCACGTTTGATAATATCCTGCGACCTAACGGAATGAAATATCGAAACTTAAAATGTCGGAATGCTGAAATGCTCGGGGGTGTGAGCGATCCCTCACATCTGGCATTAGACTAGAAACTGTGCCGAGGGTCGACATTGTTTCCATGAAATACTTTCCCCACACTAGCATGCACTCGCGGACAATGCCGAAAAAAAGAGCGTAGTGATAAAGGATTAATCGATAATGAATAATTGGTCTGACTAAAGTGACGGGGTGAGGGGTAACAGAATAGTAAATTTCAATGGTAATTTAATTAACATTAAAACCAAGAATATTTTTAGTCAGTCTTTAAGATTTTAATACAAAAAAAATGTATTAAATAATTTACGCTATAAACAGTAGGTATACTGTTGATAGGAATGAAAAATTAGATTTTCCTATTTCAAAACAATTATTTTTCCAAAGACTAAAGAGAGTGCTGACAGCTCACTTTGCGGCTAAATCGTCAGAATGAGCGGGTACCAGCAGCTCGCCTGGCAATGAAATCAAAAAATTAATGCCACCTATTTGTTGAAAATACGATCAAACATGGAGGGTGCCAATAGCACCACCTATACTTTAAAAAACATAATAAAATATGGCTGCCTCCTGGTGGCTTAATCGACAACTCGCCTGATGGGTAAATTAATACACTAAAGCCACCTAGGTGATGAAAAAACATGAAATTCAATATGGCAGTCTAAGGTGAGAAACTCCAGTAGTTTATAAACAAATGACAAACGAAAAACCAAGATAGTGGAAGTTTGCGGTGGTGGACTGCACCTACCAAAATGGTGGACGGTGGCTGTGACGCCTATATAGATGGCGGACTGCACCTACCAATATGGCGGAATGAGTATGGGTTTAGAGGGGTTTGAAAAACCTCCAGAAATTAAATATTTAATAACTTTTTATTTAATAACTTTTTATTTAATAACTTTTTATTTAATAACTTTTTATTTAATAACTTTTTATTTAATAACTTTTTATTTAATAACTTTTTATTTAATAACTTTTTATTTAATAACTTTTTATTTAATAACTTTTTATTTAATAACTTTTTATTTAATAACTTTTTATTTAATATTTTTATAATTGTTTTAATTTTTTCTGATTTATTTTTTAGGTGAAAAGTCACTGGTGGTAAACGCCAAAGGTCATCACCGGGATCCATCATGGCGGACAAGATGGCCGTCGGGGGACCGGGATGACACTATGAACAGCACGGACGCTCCGAGCCACTGTCCCCTTGCGCTAAAGTCACCATTTCTACACTACGTAACAGTTTTACTACAGTTGGTTTTTAATTGCGGTAATAATTGAAGTGCGTGTATGTACCATTTGTATTCATGCATAGTAATTGTGCCCTATTCTCTATCGTGTATGTGATTATTTGAGATGTACTTTGGTTCTCATAAATACACAGATTTTCATAGTGTAGCACTGTTTACTTTCAGCTGCCAGCCAGACAAATTGCACCTGCCTCGAATGTGTACCGAAACTCCTATAAAACTACCGTTTCCACAAAATTGTTCTGTAAAAACCTCTTTGGTATTTTAATTATATAGGTATAATTAATAAAAATGGTTCACGTAAAAAGTTTTACTACAGGTGCCACGCCATAACAACCTCGTACCACCAAAGCATTCTCCATAGAAAGTTTGCTTCCCACGTTGGTAATCGACCCCAAAGCAATGGCGTAACAAGTTGAATGCAAGAGAGGCGACTGCAGGTGTGCTTTTGAACTTCAACATTAGTATAACCTGTTCACGGTGAAGTGAGCACTTTCGAGGTCCTAGTTACTTTTTCCTTTAAGCCATATTTAATTCTTCAATCACCTTTTAAAATAAAATATTGCCATGTAAGTAGTAAACACAGTGTGTATATTCCACATCACACTGCAGTTAACGTTTAAAGCTAAAATAAAATAAATTTATTGATTATCATTATAAACTGAAAGGGCTTTCAAAAGTACTCGCTTTCCTGTGAATAGCCTATACAAGAAGTTCGGGTGCAGTGAAGGGACCAGCAGTTGCAGCACTCAATCTTGCCTGCGCTCACCTGTGACCTACAATAAGCCAGCTGTGAGGGGCGTTCATCCCGCCCCACCGGGGCTGGTCCGAACAAGGGCACGGGCGAATTTCTCTCGCCACACTGCTGATTGCCGGTCAGCGACTGCTCTCCGCAGCTTAATCCGTCAACCACCGGCCCATTTTGGGAAGAAAATGTGGCCGCGCCCTC
>NQII01003880.1:88267-102503 GCA_002778355.1 Clitarchus hookeri | reverse complement strand
ATATATATATATATATATATATATATATATATATAATATTCTCAGCTGTGCTCACGACAGTATTTTGACGGCCTCGTCTGTGCAATTTTACGATACAAGCCGGTAGTGAAGTATCAGGCAGAATGTCTCCATGTTGGCAGGAATATTTCCATGTGTAGTGAATTCGACCCTGCAGTCGATCACATTGGAGGTAATACACTCTTCCTGTTTCCTCACATTGAATACCATGAGAGGGGCCAAACTCTTTAAATTATCAGGGCTCAATATCGTGGATTGGAGGCGTACATAATTTTCATTTTGGAATTGAGCATACATTTGATATGCCAGCAGGTACTGACCATTTCAAAAGTTAATGTTCATGTCAAGGTGCAGAAAGCTTTCGCGATTCAAAATATTTTCACATTTTCTTTTTTATATGTGTAACTGCGAACGACTCGCACATTGTGCTGTCTTCCAGTCTGTAGCCTACCGGTGATGTACCTCGGTTTCTCAGAAGCAAAACTGTACTTCACCATCCAGTTGATGCGCTGGCTTGCTGGCAATCCGGGGTATGTCTCGAGACTCCACGACCTGAAAGCCACATTTATGTTTTGCCATCTTCCACATTCAACATTTTTACACATTCTGCAGTCAGTAGTTTCAGTTCCACTGTCTCCAGAGTTTCTCCTGTACCCACCATGGTATATGCATATGTGTATTAGCTAGAAGCAGTACCAGTTCCTGCTTCGAATTGAAGATAATTAGTTTGTAGTCTTTGCATACTGCTCTCCGTGCTATTGGGATTTGCCACACTTCGAACTTTCCTCCAGATTATATAGGAACACTGTAGTCATCTTCGATTACCCAGACTGCCATCTTGGCTGCAGATAGCTCATTCGGCATGAGCGAAAGGTAATTTTTGATCGTCGAGGTTATACCAACATTTCACGACTGGTCCACCTCGAAAGCATTGAGAAAATACGNGAAAGGTAATTTTTGATCGTCGAGGTTATACCAACATTTCACGACTGGTCCACCTCGAAAGCATTGAGAAAATACGTGATGCGATCGATCAGGTGAATAATTCCATTGCTAGTTATTTTCGTCGATGCCACGTTGGACCCATCTTTCGTTAGAGTGCCCCTAATTCACAGGAAAGACTGGCGAGGAAGAGAGCAGATATCATTGTGTTGGACCACAATCCAAACTTCCAATGGTAGTGTGTATGGTCCGTTCAGGAAAGGCTGGTATGCATGAAGTTCCACCTCTGTTATGCTATCTTCAAAAACCGGCCGGCTCTTCGATTTTTAGGTAATCTTCCCTGGCGATTGACTTTGAAGCCGAGACCTGCGACGTACTGATTACAGGTATTGCATGGCACTGTTATTGGGAATAAAATTTGCGGCAACCAGAACTATCTTCTCAAATGCAGGCGTGGGGTGATTTCTTCGTTTCGAAATGTTTCCAACTCTCAGTATTGGTCGACGACTATCACTACCACCTCATGTGCTCTCTTTGCGACGACCAGAACGTAAATGATGCTTTTGCGGTTCTACGACTAGTTTAAAACCTAGACGGACCATCGGCGAAAACTCTTGCAGCGTATTGCTCAGCCTACACTTGAGGTATGTGCCACTCGCTAAATTGCAGTTTTTTCGTATCACATTGGCTGGTAAATTTTTTACAGGTTGCAACGACTCGTGTTTTTTGCCAGCTTCATAGATGTGTGGCTCGAACCCCAGCATCGGTATGATAGTATCCGGTTTCATAAAGTCTATATCTTATCTGCATCTGATGACTCTTCAGTGTGTTCGAATTCCATGTTGGGGGGACAGCGAATCTTCAACGTACCTTGCAATGTTGTATATTTCATAAGAGCCTATGGGCAATGTTACTTAGTTTGAGAAAATACCACTTTTTACGAGGTATATCTTACAGTTTTTTCATCGATGTTTGGTATCGCATTGTAGGTTTGAATATCGACAAGGCCTATACATCATTCCCCCTCGCGGTGGAAAATGTACCGCACGAATCTCTGGGTTGGGCGTAGCTCCAAGGTAATAGTTATCGACATGACTGATGGTTTCTCTTCGATATACAGCCATTTTATACAATTACATGTATGATCGAACCAAGAAGTGAAGACCCAAATGTCCACAGTTCTATGAGTTAGGCATCTGCTCCCTCTTAGTTATAATTCAGCTTCGTTCCTTTCAGGCACTGTTGCAGTTCGGGGGGGGAGGATGAAAATTCCCAAAACTGTCATAATAGTCTGCATATTTTCCTTGTTTTATGTAAGCCACCCAGTGCGTACCGGGCCCGGCTGTTTTGTCCAGATTAATTATGGTGCACTCGTTACATTTTGTTTCTGTGGCAATTCGTCTCTCATAAACACACCTCTGAAATGAGGCATTTCCAATTTGCGCACAAGCAGTGCGCATGTTAGAACAGTCGTTTTGGAGCTAATAAGAAATATTTTATAGGAACTTTTATAGTTATTTCAGTTAGAAATTTGCAGGTANTTATAGTTATTTCAGTTAGAAATTTGCAGGTAACTTAAATTAAACATTGTTATTTTTAGTTTGGAATAGTTAGTATATTAATAATCACAAAAGCTGCTACGTTCTTGCCGTGGTGTAATGGATAGCGCGCCGGCTTTCCGAGGGACAAGACCATAGTTCGCGAGTACCCACCGGCAAGTGTCTAGGATTTTAGAATCGTGGTTTCTGTTACTATTCGCCTGAAGATATAGGTGATAATAAAGTAAACAATACTAGCAAATCGGTTTCCTTTAAATATAATTTTATTATTCAATATAGCTAATATTCCCTTACGTTTATGGGATTTTCCCACCGTTTTGTTGTCAGGTAATTTTCCGTAAGATTAGGGAATAGTACTTTATGTAAATTTATTTTACATTTAAGAGGTAATTTTACCTTGCATGTCAAGGTACTTAGTAAAATTCCCTTACATGTAAGGGAACTTTACCTCAATTTTTTACAGTGTAGTCATAGCGATAGCTAATATACAATACTGCTGATACCGAGGTGTTAGCAGAGTGCCACAAGCGGAAGGGACTTCAAGTTTTATTTAGTGCAGTTTGAGTGAAATTAACTATTTGAATAATTTTGTATGCAAAACTAGTATATAGTGTTTTTGTTGTCCATACAAAGCAGTTTAAAAAGTTAGTATTTTAAGTGAAATTATGCTACATAGAATCTTACAAATCAACTATGCACAGAACTGCTAGTGATTCTACGCTATTGTCTCAAGTGGNAAGTGATCAGTAGGTATACTTCCAACCAAGTTAATTCGTTAAAGACATAGCGTAGGAGGGGGAGGGGGAACGTGAGAGACCTAACGATGAATATCCTCTAGCAATTTTTTTTTCCTTCAGATGTGGTATAGTTACGATACCTAATCCGGGTACCACAAATAAACCCAATGTTTTGTTTTCAATATAACAAAAAACTTAAATTTTTGTTTCCTGTAAATTGTGATCATGTTCGCCCTATGCGTGAATGCGTTGTGGCTTGTTAACTTGTTCAGACACTTTACCTTTAATATATATCAACTTCGTTCCTCAAGCAAGATGTTCAGTAATTGTTGCAGAAGTATACCTAAAATAATTTTGCCTACAAAGATAATTCTGCTCTCTCTTCGCCTGAAATTAATTTAACCTAAGACAGTATATAAAGCTGCCATACCGGCAGCCAAGCCATTACACAAAATTATNATTGTGATCATGTTCGCCCTATGCGTGAATGCGTTGTGGCTTGTTAACTTGTTCAGACACTTTACCTTTAATATATGTCAACTTCGTTCCTCAAGCAAGATGTTCAGTAATTGTTGCAGAAGTATACCTAAAATAATTTTGCCTACAAAGATAATTCTGCTATCTCTTCGCCTGAAATTAATTTAACCTAAGACAGTATATAAAGCTGCCGTACCGGCAGCCAAGCCATTCCACAAAATTATAACACACACGACCATCGTTACTTTCTGTAACCGTAAAATATTCAGTTTTATTTTAGCTAGATACCATATAATAAAATGACTCCACTTGAAAGCATAAAGAAGTAAACGCATATATTACAATAGTTAAGAGTGGGTAGCATCTCACGATACATACTTAAGTGGTATGTGAACCGTGTAACAATACATTGTACCTGTATGAGTGACCAAGACAAAGTAGACGAGAGCTTCAAGACTGATATACGAAGAGGAGATAGCTTGCATTTGTGATGAGCCGCTAGTATAGGGGCTGTCAGCGAACTGCTGCTTGTAAGGTAAGAACTGCTGAACTCATTCGATACTTCATTGCCTCTATAGATTTTGCACAATGGCTCTTGCAACCCTCTGGAGTCTCGCTAAGTGCTCTTTTGTGCAAAGTGAAAGCGGCCCTCCGAAGAGAATGCTGCTCAGGCTGGCCAATCATGAACCAGGCGGCATTTAAGGTTGGCGCTCCCTGGAGGAAAACAGGGTACAAACTGTACCTATACTATAGACAGGCTAACTTCGGCAGCAGGTTAATCACAACAAAAGGTGAAAACATGCATACGACCTATGGTGTAAAGTGAATTCTAAGAGCGGCACACATCGTTGACGTTGAACCTGAGGCAATGTTTATTTTACATATGCTAAAGAAATTTAATACGGAACATAGAGTGTGTGCATATTGTGTAAAGTTTAATTGTGATATGTCAATTAAGGTGGCCATCTGAATAGGCCGCCGAACGGTGTGCAGAGCTCCAGCAGAAAAACGTTTTATAAAAACACCATCCAACGTATCCGAGTGAGGTCTGCTTACGAATAGCATTTAAGAAACTTTAAGTATCTGTATACGTTTTTGTGAAATTTAAAATTTCTCAAACGGGGGTTTACCAGTCATTTTTAGGTATAAACATTCCGTTACAAAACATTTAAAAAAAGGAATAGGGACGTGCATCACCACTTTTTTTATTATTACGTAATGAAATGGTAGGGAATCTGCTGAGTCACAGAGGCGCGTTATCGACGGAAAGACTGCGCGCCAGTTCAGTGCTATGCGCATAGAGGCGACAAGAGTTGTTGTGCATGTCTCCGTCGCCCCTAGCGCTCCCACGCTTTTAGGCCTCAGACGTGCAAAACTCCTTCAACCAGACTGCTGCCTTAATAATCATTCTTTTAACGGCCCTGCTTACATTCTAAAATTTTTNGTGCAAAACTCCTTCAACCAGACTGCTGCCTTAATAATCATTCTTTTAACGGCCCTGCTTACATTCTAAAATTTTTGTACTTTTACAAGAAAATTCCTTGTAAACCCAGTTGCCAAGAAAATCCTTTGTAAAACTACAAACAGTTTTCTTGTAAAATCTGTAAAACATTTGTAATATTATAAATGTTAGTTTTATGTACACTTCTCTATGTCTATTGTAATACAATGCCATATTATAATCTAGAAAACAAACATAATAAATTAATAACAGAGAAAAATAAAAAAAATATTTCAGAATATAGTTAACGAAAGAAAAAAAATTACACTACCAGCACGGGGAATAGAACCCACGCCCCTTGTATCGGCACCTTTAACCACAAGACCAACTTGACTTACTAATTTAAGGTATAATTTTACAGTAAATATAACTGCAAGTACCTACAACATATAAATAAAGTTATTTGGTTAAGAAGAATAGGTACATTTATTTCATTTTAAGAGTTCTGTTATTGAGATAAGAGATTTGGGCGGCTCTTGACAACGAGGTATTGAGAGCTGATTTAAGAGTTCTGTGTATCTAGGAAATATTAACACTTAATTTATAGTACGGTCACGTTTCATTATGATTATTTGATTTGTTAAGTGTTTTACGTTATTCAAGCTTTCAATACATTTATTTTTGCACGCAGCTTCACTTTACTTCACCCATAGTTTTTGCACAAACAGTTTGATATGGTTTTACGTTGTCGAGTGTCCGCCATTTTGCTGAAGCTCGTGGAAACGGGTCAGTGGAGTAATAACCTTTGAGGTATATTACAAGTTTTATAAGAAATGTTTGTACCGTTATGAGCATTTGTAAAATTACAAAGAATTTCTCAATAAAATTACAAAAATTTTTTTTACTATGTACCAAGCCGGCGGCCAATAAATTGAAATGGGGAATCAATGTTAAACGAAATTCCTTCTCATTGCGTCAATTTTAAACATTAATTCCCCACTTGAAGTTCGCGGCTGCCGGCTTGGTGGGCAGGGTCATTAAATCCCAAGTTTGCTACAGAGTCATGGAGATTAAAGGTAGTTACCATGAAATAATTTTATGGCTGCAACAGAAAGGTGTTATAGCGTTTACACATCTTTGTTCCGTTGCACATTATCCAGGCAGTGTTCCATCTTGAATATTCTCTCAAATATTTGAAGTTTCCTGAAGCACTAGCTTATTGCAAAGATGTGTACCGCTCCTACGATTCACTTTAGAGCATATGTCGTAAATATGTTTTTACCTTTTTTCGTGATTAACCTATTGCCAAAGTTGATCTTATTTAGGTACAGCTTANATATGTCGTAAATATGTTTTTACCTTTTTTCGTGATTAACCTATTGCCAAAGTTGATCTTATTTAGGTACAGCTTACACAACAAAAATTAGGAAAATGTTTGCACAATTTAAGTTTAAATTTTGAATACGAAACTATATAATCAGCGAGGTATTTAGATTTGGCATTAGTAAAATAAATTTATAAATGTGTGTGTGTCGTGGAAGACGTGATAAAGCCGACAATGTTAAGGCCTGTCCTCTCGGTGGTCAGGGCCAGTGAAACTATGCACCGAATTCAAAGAGATGTTAGCTAGAGACGGTTGGAAGCCTGAACACAGTTCACGGTGTAATTACAATCCACTTAGGCTCGCAGGGCGTGGATGTCGCATAAATCCATAGGCGTCCACATGAAAATGTGGTATAAAGTGTGGTGTAAAGTTGTGGGTCGACGATCTTCTCCCCCCTCCCCTCTTCACAACTCGGGCAGAGATGACACTCGTCTGGAAGCAGACCTGAAGGGATGAGGCCTAGAGGAGAGAATATATAACTTGGACTTGACACCTTCGAGAATATCCGGGGATTGTCTTCCTTTCGAGAAATGTCTCGACTGCGAATTAGGTAGTTTCTGGGCGTGTGTTTGTGGAATAACTTGGCAGCTATTAGTGGAAAGTGCAATTACAGCAGTTTTGCTTCACCGAATACAGTTATTAAATAGAGAGTTGACAGCGGCGTCAAGAGAATTTGTATTTCGATTCGACGAGCGAATGCAGTTTTACAACGTCCTGTGTGCTCGAGCTAACTGTGGGAGCGATCAAGTGATCCTTAGTGAGCGGCTGGGTGCCTGATCCACCCGAGCTACGGAGGAGATATTACGACGGAGAAAATTCACACATGCCGATGTAAAATGTTGGACTGTATAACATGCTTGCAGACTAGCCCAGTTCTTTTATCGACAGTTATAAAAATACAGCAATCTTTTTGTGCAAATTGTGTCTGCACTAAGGACTAAGTAGATGATAGTACATTGTGGAAGACATAGCAGAACAAACGTGCGTAAGTACAATACTGCAACTACACAACGTACGGGAGATTTACAGAACCATATTTCATCTAGCAGATTTCAAGTACACTGGCTGTGGTAATTTTTGGTGCTGCAGACCTCAACATATTAATTTCCGAATACCTGTGTTAGCCGCTGCTACACCTCAGCGAATTTATCTTTGAAGTAAGGCGCCCGGTCGTCTCATGTCTGGCACCGATTTTTCCTGCATCTAAAACAGTTTTTTTTTTACCCGCCTGCACCAGAAAATTTACGATACATGTATCCCTACCTTGGATGGATTTTTTTATAGCTGTTTAGCTGTGCGGGCTGGCCTGGGCGAATACGTGGATCGCCCGGTATAGTTGGTAGCCAACGACGGTTGACTTCGAGGTCCGATTGCGCCCACGAGTACAGCAGCATGACCACGCCCTCAGTTTGCAGAATAAATACTAACCCTAGCTCCGGTGATGTGGGTGCGCTACTTGCGTTATGACGTCACTGCTTCCCTATTGACTCGGTTGATGGGCCAATCCTAGATGATGCGACTTGTCCGGAAATGTTGGACCAGATGTAATTATTATAATGTAATTCTGGAGCAATTATACAATTCCTTTCACGTTGTGGAAGGATTTTTATAAACCCTGACTGGGGCAGAGGACGAGAGGAATCTGCTCCCGTCAGCGGTCATGGACACACAAATACAAGTTAAGTATTTTTCAAAGATCCTTCAGGTCTTTAGGAAAAACAATTATGTCTGTTTTCATTTTCCTCACATCTGAGTGAAATTTTTTGCGAGGTTTTGAAAAATCACTTTAAATGATAGAATTTTCCGCTCACTACCGCAGTGAAAGTATTGTGTAAATTTAGATAAAAGCTCGCATTTTGAAGCGGATATTTTATGGGGGTATAGATTGAGATTATTATTATTGTGCAGCATTCTTGTTATATGGATATTCAAACTTTAGTATTTATGCTCAACGTAGAGCAGAGATTTTGTAATATTTGGTAATTTTGTAATTTTTAATGTTTGTTTTTGTGAAAATAATACGTTAATATGTGTGACGTACAAGAAAGAAAAAAAGTTTTCTTCTTTTTCATAGGGTGCACATATGTATTTTGGCAAGGTTAGTATTCATTTTATGCCCGACATAACATATTACCTAGAAAATTGGCATTTTGTTTGAATGGTAGTTTTCTCAGTAAAGAAAACAGGAGAATAAATCTTATGAAGGTTGTTGAATGTTGCCGGCAGTTGGCTGGCGGTGACCTTGCATATGATTATAGAGAGACCTAACCCTGTTGGCCAAGGAGGTGAAAAGGCGGGGTTTCTCGGGGTGACAGAAGTTTAGTCTCTTAATATGCTTTTATATAAATTATTTCGGACTTGGGTCCCTTACGTTGCAGTAAACGTACGAGTTAAATAATCACATCAAACATTTTGTAACGTCTTTTAACGTTGGCCGCCAGAGTGGTGCCTGCGGACATACTGTTAAGTAGGTTCAAATAACCAGGGACGCCGCCATGAAAACTTTACTGTATCATGATTTACAAACAGAAAATGGTTTGCCAAGATTTGATATTTTTTTCGCGTTCGCAAGACTTATTTTTTCTCGCCGTCGCACATAGGAGTATTTGTGTAAGAAATCCGGTCATAAGTAGAACAAACCAAATTAAATACAAAGAAGCGCAAACTTTTTTTTTCAAGTTTGATAACCTGTACAATCAGTCTGAATCCAGTCATTGTCTGAACCAGAATGTTTTTTGTTCACGGCACTTTCGTTTAATCACCTTATTACTTTTGAAATAGTGTTTTCGTGTGGAGGAGTATGTAAAAAACCCATTCTACAAATGGAAGTGGATGGTATGTACTTTACTTTATTATGGTTTTTAATTAATTACCAGTTAAAATAATATATATTTTAGGTAAGCAAAGAAAACCCTTAAAAACGTGTTTTTTTTTGGTGTCAAATATTGACAAAATTGTGTGTGTTTACTTGTCAAGATTTGTCAAGGTTTGATTCTTTGAAACAAAACAAAAAAAAAAAAAAAAAAAAGCTACAATTACTGTTGAGCAATTAAAACAAAAATATTGTGCGCTTACGCCCGCCATTTTTTTTTACCGAAGCGTTGAAGACGGTGTGTCATAGAATGTCTAATGTTTACTTATTCCTTTAATTTTTCTCATATTGCAGAATCAGTCTCAAGACTAGACACCTTCAGCAGACGAGCATTGTAAGACCTTATGCAAGAATTTAAGGAAAAAAAAAATTAAAGAAAAGTAGAGGAGGACAATGAAAACGAGGGTGACTAAGATTATTGTTACAATTATTAAATTTTAAAAAGTTATTTTTAAAAAAGCACTGTATNAGAATCAGTCTCAAGACTAGACACCTTCAGCAGACGAGCATTGTAAGACCTTATGCAAGAATTTAAGGAAAAAAAAATTGAAGAAAAGTAGAGGAGGACAATCAAAACGAGGGTGACTAAGATTATTGTTACAATTATTAAATTATAAAAAGTTATTTTTAAAAAAGCACTGTATTTTTTGTAGTAAATACTTCAGTACATTAATAGACTTAGTTTTTATGTTAAAAAATATTAAAAGTATTTTTGACCGTATTTGCCACTCAAATACTCGTATGTGCGTCGCCTCGTGTCTTGGTACAAGTAAACCCCTCTTGCTAGTGGTCGACAGAAGGCAGCGACTACAGAAGCGAGGATCAATAACCGAGCAGGTTGCGGTGTTGTGACCCTCGTGCGAAGCATCCCCGTGGTTTCAACTGTAAGCGCGTGTTGCCTGTTTCCCAACTATTAAGTTTACTAAGCTAGTTACCTTAATATATACATTTTCCCGTACAGCTGTGTTACGTCAAATATTTACGTTTTTAAACAAGGCAAAACTATCTCCAAAATCGCTTCAAATGTTTTATAAAAAACATTCGCAACATACAAGGGATTAAATGCTTTCCGCTGCATTCTGTTTAGCGAATGTTGTGATTGACTATAATTAACATTCTGATATTTCATCTTATTTACGTGTACTCTTCTAGATCATGATAAACTAACTCGACTCGTGCATCCAGAACCGGGGAATGATGGAGCAAGTGCTATAACATCCACTCAAGTATTGCTAGTTACGAACGCCATACTTAATATCACAAAAATAGTTGGGCATGAATTTATTGTTCAAGCCTGTTAAAAGACTGTTTCCATAGGAATGGCATGACAAAATTTCTTCGGAATACAACGACGTACAAGAAGTTAAAAATCAATCTCAATTATTTAACTCTCTTGCATTTAGCTCAAGATATTAAGTTAAATCATAATCAAAATAAATTAAATTTTGTCATTTATTTTTCAAATTAGAAGAGATTTCTGAGAATGTGGACATTTAATGTTTCATCCGGATGTAGCCGGTCACTCGGGTCTTTTCTAGAGTGTGCTCTAGGGCCGACAGATTGGCTGTCAAGTGCGCAGTGCAAACAAAAATTTATGGGATAAAAAGCGGTTTTGACTGAACGTTATATTCTGCTTACTTTATTTTCCATGTAAATTCATTAATAGTTTGTGCAACATGTCTCTTTCTGCACAAGAAACTATAGTCTCGCAATTTCTTACACTGAACAAAAGAGGACCAAATCAGACGGTTTTTTTCAGTTAACAGTACACATTCCCTCTGAGTAAGGCATGAGCGAAATTCTATACTTCTGAAAAATTACTTGAGTTATGTAAGAGTCAAAATAATTCGAGTTTTCAAAACAATTAGGCTTTGAATTTGTGTTTCGTTTGCAACCAAATAGCATACGAGATGAAATGAAATTTTCACAGGCCGCAATTTCTAAACGCTAATTTTGCTAGCTACTATGCCGATTTGTTCACGAGCTAGAATGTCCCGCATTGTTTGGAAATATTTGGGAAATTGAACATTTACAAAAGGGGGAAAAAAACGTGCACAAAATTTCGTGGAAATCTTATATTCTTGTCCCCAATATTCAACTGACTTCATGCATACATACATAGGGTTATCAGCACTCTAAAATTGATATAAAAACTGCTACAAAAAATTTCACTGCAGAGGTATTGAAACTGATCCACGGAAATCCGCAGAATTCAGATTATTTTATTTAGCTACTCGTATTCACTGATTCAACACTGATTTATATGACTCGTAGCGAATGTCACTGGCATACCACTAAATGCTCAGGACATTTCACTGATTCTCCAGAAGGTTAAGAGATAATTATCCAAGTTTCCAGTAAGAATAATTCCACTGATTGAAATCCTGAATTACATTTAAAGCGAAGATTTAAATCAAACAGGTGAAGAACTAAAGTACAATTTTAAGGTTTTTTTTTCTTTTCGGAATTCGGAAGGAGGGTCTGAGGTAAAGAACACCTGTTGCAGCTGGAAGAGGCCAGGACTACGACCTCCCGAGAATGGCTAAACACGCCCCGTAGGATAAGAAAGTGGTTTGCCTATAGCAGGATTGACGAAATATAATCCAACTGAGAGCATTTTATGTATGTCGGGTGAAGGACAACACTTTGAAAAAGAGCTGAATAGCTAGTAAAGACTAACCGACTAGGTCGACGTAAATTACATGAAATATAGGTAAATTTTAAGCAGAAATATTTAAAAGAATTTATAAGTTTAATAACGTATGCCGTAGTGCCAAGTAAAATTCTAGAAGCGGTGAGAGTATTCAGTTCGCAAGAGAGGTGGTTCAAGTATTTGCCAGTGCAAGAGTGTCCACGCCAACGCTTGTGGCTCGCCGCCACTCTTATTTGTAGCATACGGGCCGCCCGCATACTGTTCGAGGGCTGCCTTAAAGTTCTGTATACACCGCAACAGCTTCTTTTCCCCGAAGGAAAATTTGACTGTCTAATGCTCACGTGCATATTAAAATTGTAAAACCAGAAATGTATGAAACTGTTTAGGATTTGAGATACCCCTAAGCACGATCAAGTTTTTTCAGGGTCAAAGTCACGGATGCCAACAGAAAGTGAACGAATTCTCGCATTGGCTTCCCTGAGAGGTTAAAAAAAGGTTTGAGGAGGGGGGGATACTATTGGCACAGTTTGGTCACCATTTTCTCAGCTCACGGTCGTGTTGCCAACATCAAAAATACAACGGAAATTTATTCATGCTTAAGAATGTTATACTTAGGAACATCAATTCCTTCGTTCAATTTATTATCGTTAGAAGTTCAGAAAAATAATTTCATTTTAAATTTACACCGTATAATTTCCTACATATATTAAGAGATTTTTTTTGCGGCCGTTGCACAGTTACTGCCCTGTTCCAATTGCTTTGTTCCGTGCCTTCCGTTACGTTTTTCGAGATCTTATACACAGCGAGTATAAAATAAAACCTCAACTTTGAAGGTTTATAATATCAAAATCAAACAACCTGCAATCTTGGTTGACCAATCAAATGAACCGCGGAACTGTGAAATTGGTCATCATATCTTCATAGATGTTCAATGTGACCACCACGAGCGGCCCGAACGACATCTATGTAATAATCAACTTATGAATGTATGGTAAACAAACTTCACGGTTCCACGGTTCATTTTATTGGTCAATCACGGTTGTAGGTTGTTTGATTTTGATATTATAGACGTTCAAAGTTTGGGTATTCTTTTATAATCAACCGGTATTTTCAAACTGGTCTATGAGAAGAACGTGACAAATACAAAAGAATGAGAAAATGAGACTTCGCCAGTCTTCAATGCCCAATTGTAAAAAAGACTAAGTAAAAACCCTAAATGTATGTGTTGGATTTAAACTGAATTAACAGTGGGGAAAAAACTTTATAAAAGCAAAGTCTCCTAAACGAAGTTAACCTAGGTACATATCGGTTCCTTAGGTTCGTTGATGTTCGTGCTCTTTCGTATACGTTCGGTTTACAGGATGGCCAATACCTGAATTATTGTTTCATCGCGTTGATGCGCGATGACAAATATTTATATGTTGGCAATAAAAGTAAGACATGTTTACAATTTGTAGCTAAAGATAAGAGCTCGATATAATACCTGGCAGTGCCCTCTACTCAATTGTGCTATGACACCTTGCGCACACCGCCGGTATCCTAACTATCCCCCTCGGAAAGGAACTGCGACACCTGGCGATAATCGAAGGCGGGAAGGGAATAAAAAGTTGCCGCGCCGAGAATGACAAACGGACACAACCAGAAGTTTCCTTTCGTCACAGAACACGTCTTGCATCGGTACATTCACTTTGCTTTTCCGGCCGCGCAGACTCCGCGAGAAAGTCGAGCGGAGTCCCTCAGTTTCTGCACACACCAGCAAACCACTTGTCGCTGCATGACAAAGTGCGTGGGGAAAATGAATCTACTTTCGTGAGCACAGCCAAGAGAAGGTTTTGCAAAAAAAAAAAACTGACAAAGTTGCCACCCAGCTTTTATGCTATGAATTAAAATTAAAACTCACTATCAGTAATGGGGAAGGTTGTTAGTGCAATCTAAAACACTAGTAAGTTGAGATAGAGCCCGATCAGAACAGTCTCCCTAACGACAGTCTCCGTAACGACAGTCTCCCTAACGGCAGTCTCCCTAACGACAGTTTCCCTAACGACAGTTTCCCTAACGACAGTTTCCCTAACGACAGTTTCCCTAACGACAGTTTCCCTAACGACAGTCTCCCTAACGACAGTCTCCCTAACGACAGTCTCCCTAACGACAGT
>NQII01003880.1:65458-86998 GCA_002778355.1 Clitarchus hookeri | reverse complement strand
TTCTGTTCACCCACATGAATATCTGGCTACGCTTCACGTGATTCTTCCGTGTTCGTTCTTGGCTACTCACCCGTGAAGCACGAACAGTAACTTGGGTGAGTACGCACGAGCGAGTTCGTCGTTTTTCTCTGTGCATTATAGCAAGTTTCAAGTACAACGCAATTAGGATTCTGTTATTCATTCGTCACAATGCTACAGTATGGTCGTAATTTAACATATCCCAGTATATTTAGTTTATGATTATGTATTCCTGGCATAATTTCATAAAGTTACTTTATTTNCGTAATTTAACATATCCCAGTATATTTAGTTTATGATTATGTATTCCTGGCATAATTTCATAAAGTTACTTTATTTAATTAAAAATCACTACATTACTTATAAACAGATGCTCTTTATGATACAGGTATCGCAATACACACTGTTTATCACGTATTTAATGTACTGTAAATTCGCACACTACTGTGCCAACGAATATGATTGTTAATTTGGTGTNTCGTAATTTAACATATCCCAGTATATTTAGTTTATGATTATGTATTCCTGGCATAATTTCATAAAGTTACTTTATTTCATTAAAAATCACTACATTACTTATAAACAGATGCTCTTTATGATACAGGTATCGCAATACACACTGTTTATCACGTATTTAATGTACTGTAAATTCGCACACTACTGTGCCAACGAATATGATTGTTAATTTGGTGTTTTTTTTTTTGAAAACTGTTTTGCAAGTTTTATTTGATACAAAGTAAAAAGTAAAAAACATCCAAAAATATAATTTTTACAACTAATAATTGTGACATTTAATGTTGTTAAAATTTTTAAGTGACCTCGATTATAGCTTCCCCTTGCTGCTTTCCGACAAAACTCCCGTCAGAAAAACGTACAGCGTTTTCAAGGCGCACCGCCAACATAGCACACTTAAGACTAGTGTGGGTTACAACTTACAATTGGCTCACATTTTTCAGACATTAATTTGAATTCATCACAGTCAAAAACTTTTTTCATATTTCGGCAACTTTAAATACATTTTCTTAGCTTTATATCAGAGAAACCTGGCTAAGATTTTCCACTTAAGATCTTAGGGTTCCATAGTTTCACGCAACACTATAGAATAATGCACGCCAATTCAGTACTTTACGTAAGCTACTGTGGGCTACTTTGTGGACGCGCAGGGATCGCGCTCATTCTATTGATTTGTCTCAACCACGCAAAAGAGCTGCAATCTATTAGCGAGTGAGTGAAGCTATTAGGGCGGCACATAACAGCGACGTCTCTAGAGCCGATGATGGTGATTGAAGTCAGTATGGAGCAGCGTTGTAAAAGGGGCGGAAGATCCCCGAGAAAACCCAGCAAATTCTCGCATGCGAAAATCCTGTGACCCCGGCTGGGATTTAACCCAGTTCGCTCTGGCACCATCAATCTATTAGGTAAGTACCTTATGGTGGTGCATCGAGGTTATTTCGCACTGCGTCAGTACGGCTAGTCTGTTTTGTTCACAACATACGGGTGCCACCGTTGAGATACGGTTTCGACAACTGCATAGGAAGACTGCGTTACAGAATATCTGAAATACTCATTTTTCAACGAAGATATTAAAAGTGCCTCCAATGTGTTGATATACGAAAAGAACACACTTCAGACGAGGGCTGTCGATTGCTTTCAAAACGTCACGTACGTTAGAAAAAGGATTTCTAAGTACTCCAAAACGGCTCAAAACTGTTTTATTCAAAGCACTGTAATTGAAAATATACGCATCAAAAACTACTAGGGCCATGAATTGAACCTTACCACAGACTTTCCACCAATAAAATAATAGGGTGACCGCTGAAAGTCCCATAGGTACACTCAGAGAGACTAACAATTCACGCCAGTTCAGAGCCTTGTGCTTAATGGCAATTCAGCACTTGATGCGCGTGGCAGAGTCGCTCTTATCGCTCCTGTGCTTTTTGGCCTCAAACTCAGAAGAAAGCTCCAGATAGGGGAGAGCCTTAAGGAGGGGACTGATTCTTAGATTTATGGAATTTTCTCCGAAACCTGGCAGTAAAGAAATTTTATAACATTTTGCGGGGCGACCGGGCGTACGGTATAGCTTAGAACCCTTCAAGAAATCCATACAGAATTGCTTCTAAAGTCCACTCGCTGTTTTTTTTTCACACTTTTGAATATAACTTTTGAAAATCACCCTAACTACGACGCTTTTGGTTGCTTCCTAAGCATGTCATATAACAAGCGTTTTATACTTGTGTTAACATAAAATACCATAAAAGTAACTTATTTTTGGTAAAACTTAAATTTTATGTATATTTAATCTATAAATTATAAAATTGTATTTATAATTAACGTGAATAAAAACAGGGAGAAAATAGGTATGTTGGTAATGCCTAGTAAGAAAAAGTTGTTATGCAATATATTATTACACCGAGTGCGCACGAATGCAGCGCGTTGTCCCTTTGATGTAATTTTGTAGACACTGTTAGACTGTTTGCACGGGTTGGAGGAACATCCTGGAAGTATAAGTTTGGCAGGGCTTCAGGAAAGTTGGAAGTAACCGTGAAGAGACTATCAGTGTTATCGCCTCTGTAGTCGTTCGCACAAAATAATCCGTTTCTTCTTCTCGACTATATCTTGTTAGAAAGTAACGAAAGTAATGAAGATGCAACAAGTTCAGAAAGTTTGGAAAGTTATCAGTGCTTTGTCGCACCAAAAATGTTTATACAACTTCAAACTGAAGGCATAGCGAGAAAGTGCTGAATTTACATGGAAGGGATTGATCCTCAATCCTCGAGCCTGAATGTGAAACGAGGCGTCGATGGAGCAGCGGCAGAATGTAAGGACGGGCGAAACTAACGGTAACGTCCACCGCTTTTCACCACATGCGAAAATCCGGGTGGCCTCTCTACTTATAAATATATTACAAAAGATAACTAATTACAACTAACAAATTAGAGTGTGGTGGTGTATCAACTATTCACGTATAAGATTTAGCAATCTTAGTAAATTTATGGATTTCTGATTTTTCGGGAAAACCGCGTAAATGAAGTTTACCCAGACCTGAAGCGCTCACAGATGTTATGCTTATTCTCTCCCAATTTCCGTGTTAATTAAGTGTTATCTGTCATACAGAACTGTTCAACTGGGTCACGAAATGAATGTGTGGCCTCTGTGGTCACCCCACAATGACCTTCCACTACGGCGATCCGGATTCGACTCCCGGTGGGTTAACACAGAATGTGCTGGAAAAGATACCGATTTTGTCGTTTACCAGTAAGTTTTTTTATGGGTGCTCCCGTCAGTCTTCGCTACTCCCACGGAGGAAACTTTTATTTGCAAGTTTTCTCCGTGGGAGTACATGTGTTTGCCGCGCTCTAGCGCATACCTTTCTGTACAAATGTTTATCATTGCCAGTAAATAAAATACACGTAAAAACAAACACGAGGTATTTAATAGCGCATCGTAATCTCTCGCATGACGTAGCCTATCTCCGCAGTACATAAGAGACTATCGGCCATTCACGGTTACTTCGCACTTTTCTGATGCCTTGCTAGAGTTCTACTTCCATGATATTTCTCCACCTTATACAAACAAAGCTTAACCGAGTCTAGAAAATTACACCAAAGGGACAGCAGTACAATTTTGTATTATAACCTTTTCTTACTAGGCATTACCGACATATTTTTCCCCTGTTTTTAATCATATTAAATATAAAGTAAATATAATTTATAGATACATGTAAGTAAAAGTTCAATTTAACCAAAAATAATGTACTTTTATGTTAACCTCCAAGTATAGAACGTTTGTGATACACAACATATATATTTGGTAGTTTCCTATAAGTGATTTTTCAAAGGTTTGATTCAAAAAGTGTGGAGAAACTGCGAATAGACTATAAAATCATCAGCGTGAATCACAACTCTGCGGATGTGTTGAGACTGATGGCGAGTGCTCGCGTGCTCCAGACGAACTACACACACTGCTGTGAAAGTATCAGAGACTGATAACCAATCGTTTACGCTAACTAAACCAATATTTTCTGACTTGGGATATTGCGATCGTGTCAATGACAGTTTTATTGGAGCTCCGTGACTTAAATATGTTACGAAGTTACCCTCCTCTATATAAAAGAGAGATAAGTCCAATAAAAAATTTTGGCACACGAAAACAGTGCGATAACAGAAGTGAACAATTGGTCGTGTCACCTGATTAAAAATCAGGAGCAATTAGTCAACAAGACTAACTGCGTTGCTGCACGTTCGGAAAAAGTTTTTTTTTACAAAATTTTTAAAACGTGTCAGCAATATGTTTATATACGAAAAGAAAACATACGTTGAAAGTACCATTCCGTCGTCTTCTACGGTATCACGCATCTTATAAATATTTTGCAGCCTTCAACATCGTTGAAAAGCTGCTTTTTCAGACTGATTTATCTCAAAACAAACATACTACCCGGACACTAGCGAAGCAACGACAGGAGACTGCACTTAACTTCGCTACAGACTTTCAAGCAACACAATGATAGGAACACCTGTTCAAGTTCTACAGGTACGCTCAACACGGCACGCGATGCAGTTCAGAGCCTTGCACTTAGCGGCGACTGTGCACGTTATGCGCGTGGCAGTGCAGCCCTTATCGTTCCCCCGTTTCCGAGCCTCAAAAGCGAAAATAGCTCTAGGTAGATGACCGCCTCAAGTACAAGTCTTACAACAATCCGTAGACATTTCTGACCTCACGGGATTGCTTAGTGAGGCACGTGGTAGAGCACATCCAAGACCAGCATTCTTGGAGCTCATTCTTCCTCCTCCACCCTGAGGTCATATCGCACCGACTGCCAACCTGATAGTACTTATTCAACAAGCGGGTCCCAATGTTGCAGTAACGGTTTCCTTTCACTGTACCCCTGGACGGGTTTCTGCATCCTCTCGCTGCTGCTGTTTGAGAACCTGGTTCGACTCTAAGTGGATACAAAACAGAAATTTTCGCCACGACGTTGGGGAAAAACGACGAACTTTGAGGGCGCTTTTCCTTAAGCTACACACTCCCCTGCTCACTACAAGTTATTTTTTCATTGAGGGTTGATTGCCACCCTTCAAGATCCACAAGGATGTGGGTGCTCCTTGGTAAACTAGGCTTCCTCTTCACAATATGCTGCTGGCACCATATCAGTGAACAGACAGGGATTAGACATTTTATTTTTCTGATGAAAATTTTAGTTATAAGTACTACATTTATCATGCAAAAAATAACTTTCGTGAAGACTCTTCAGTCTAGCCATTTGCGTGCCTCCCAAAACCAACAATAAAAACGAAGTCGACAGGCACCACTGACCTGTTTCCAAAACACAGTACCATCCTAACATGTTTTAAAACATAGTTATCACTTTTATTATAAATAACACTGTCCAGCTCTATCCATATTTCACACATTTAAATACACCTACCGTTATCCAATAACACTCTTTTTGAAGTTATTCCACTTTTGTTCACTAATCCGCGTAAGGTAGAATATTTTAATTTTATGATTGTACCAAAAACAATGGAAATTGAATATAATTATACTTTACTGAAATTTGTAGTTACAGTTTCTACAAATTAAAGAGCGATACATATATATATAATCTGAAGAAACATTACAAGAAAAACCGAAGTAGTTAAACGTCTTGCCCATTGCCCTACGGCGTCATTTTACGAATGCAGAAGAAAATTATTTAAAAAATGCTTATTTACGCGAGCGGATTCCAGACGGGACAGAAGAGATTACGTTTAGGCGCTCTCCGCGGCAGCTGCGTCGAGTACTACATCTCGCGGACTTCCAGGAACTCCCGGAAGACGAGGGAGGACTGGATATGGTGTCAACCTCACCGGCACTCCCAGTGGCTCGGGGCGACACGACAGTGACAGCGGACACTTTCCCCCGCCGCGCCGTCGCCCGCGGCTGTTCTAACGAGGGGCCTCGCAGTGTTCGTTGCAGCTCCGTTACGAAACTTCGCCGCAGATGGAATATTGACAAGTGCCTGGCACGCTCGCTGCTGTTTTTCTATGATGCGTAAGAGAGAAAGCGCAAAGGTTTGGAGAGGAGAGGAGGAGTTCTAAAATAGTGACGTGGTGTTTTAAATGTATACTGTGCACGGAATAAAATCTATTTTGTCATCGGATTTCGTTCATACTGATATACAAATATTATAAAATTATGTACACATACAGTGTGGGGAAACCACTTTGACAAAGAAATATATTTTTACGTGATAAACTAGAAACTTCTAAGTAAGGATAACCCTCCTGCGTGACTAAATATGTTCGGCATGAAAGCGAATTCAAATATGGAGCATTTGTAAATGCGTGATGTTTAAGACATCATTTTCAATAAGCAGTCAAGTCATTTTCGAACTTAAATTTGTAATATTAAAAAATCCACGAGAAAGTGTGGGGGGGGGGAGACATTTTTTCTTTGCAAAGCATCACCGACGTGCTATTTGTAGGCTCTTAGCAGATTTCATTATAATAAAATCTGCGTATGAATGACCTTCCTTGCATATCCGTCAAGATTATCACGCAGGCTGGACTGGAACCCAACTCCCGTTGAGCCAGCAAAGCCAGAAGCTTCCACATTAGCACGCATGCGAGATTACCGACAGCATATCGCCAAACTTCTACAGCTTTATAAATTTATAATAAGTAAACAATTATTTCTTGGAATGTTTTGTTTTCTAATTACCGTGGAAAGTATTTTCACTTTATTACGCAGCATTTGTCTTCGCATGATTTTCAGCAAGTCCTGTATACTTCGACGCAGATCAGTTCTGAACTCTAAAACTATAACTGCGGAGTAAATTAGTGGCAGTAAGACTCCCACCAACCCATCCAATAAGTACTTTTAGACTATTTTTTTCACGAGCAATTAAATCATCTAAGACGGAATAGTGTATATTTCGTTGATTTCAATTTCCAGTTTCCTAGCCAATTTTACAATGTCTTAAAAAGATAAAACAGTTCATCGATCAGTGTCACACTGGAAGCGCGAGATTATAAAATAAAAGTGTGAACACTACCCAGCCGTGGAACACTACCTCACAGAAACATTTCTTAAAATAATTATGGTTATAGTGGAACTCAACACGAAGGCGAAAACTGCAGAAGGGTTGAATCAGGCCATATAATAACAATTATGTTTACATTGCACCATATTCGTACTGTAAAAAAAAGTAGCTACCATCACAATTTATATATAACAATTTTCTGAAGTCTGTTGAAATAGCCAGGTTCTTTAAGAGATGGAGGTCTTAAATTATAAAATGTATCCTTGCCTATTTTATTTATTATAAACATTAAAAAAAAGTAGAAACTTATCGACAACAATGAATATAATTTGCTATTTAAAGTTAATGTACATAATCATCCCTCACCCCACTTAAGTTAACGCCATCAACCACCACTTAAAACCAACCTTTATAAACCGTTCTCAAGCACCACTAAATTACTATTAGAAATTATACATTTGCCATTTGACAGTTCCAGTATTTACCGAACACAATAAAGTTTGTATCACTCGTCTAGTCCCGCCTTATTTAAATGCATAATAACCAGTCTTTCCTGCCTGGAACGTTCTGGAGAGTGCAGAGCGCTCCCGACCCGGATACCTCTCCCTCCGCATTCCCGCACCTAGTCCGTCACCGCGTACACACTCGTCTTCCGCAGACATAAACCCCTTCCCCACCGGCTCCACTTCCGCTGCCCGCGGTCGCGTCGGTATATAGCTATTGTGCGAGTGAAGAGATTTGGGCGGGTCTTAACAGTGAGATCTTGAGAGGCGATGAAGGTGAAGTGAGGTATGGAGCAGCACCGTAATAAAGGGGCGGGGGAAACTGGGAGATCCCCGAGAAAACCCACCTACAAGCGGCATAGTCCGGCACGATTCCCACTTGCGAAAATCCGGAGTGAACAGGCCGGGGATTGAACCCGGTTCTCCTTAGTGGGAGGCTAGCAGTCGAACCGCTCAGCCACCGTGGCCCCTATAGCCAATGAGTAAAGACTAGTGACTACATACAACGTACACACATTGAGAAGGAATTTAATTAGAATTGAGACAGACACATTGCACTCGCTGAAAATAAGAGTAATAGTGTAGCTACTTTGTTTACTGATGTAAATAATATTTGTGTAAATTTAAATTCAAATTTAGTACTTTTATTTTTATTAAGACTTTCAACCCTCACAAAATCTGTGGGCCCCTCTTGAGAATTAACAGTATTCACTTTTTAAAAAAAATCAGTTATTGGGTGTACTAAAAATATTTACATTTATAGTATATTAGAAACATTCATAGCAAGGCATCGGCGAGTTGCTTGCGAGTTCTGCATGTACAGGTGCTCAGAAAATAACTCAAAATTGCTCAGAGTTTCTTAAAAAAAAATTTAAAAAATTTTGCTCCAAGCTGCTGTAATTTTTTAGATAATATTTTTATGTTGGACAGTTAAAAATGGAATTAAATGTCAAATTTTAGTTTTCTACATTTTGTTCACTGTAGAAGAGATGCTATATTTTTGCGGTGTGTATCATCTCATTGAAACCTGTGCAATACTTATGGATAAAAGGATCATACTTTATGTTCTAAAAGGCAAAATAAAGTTAAAGTGATCAGATATTGCACCTGAAACACATCCTTGACAAAAAAATTCCGCAAACAAATTTAGGTAATTTGGTTTTAAACCGACATCAAGAAAACCACTGAAACTTAAATTCGAGGCTCACTTTACTATATATTTATATGGCCATACGTTAATAGTAACGTTTAGAGAAAAACTGGGGGACACGGGCCAATGAGTTTTTAGAGTCCGCTCGAGAGTGTAATCACGAGTAAGCCGCTGGCAAGCAGCAGTTTTCCTGCGGATCCAGCGCAGTGGAGCAATACACAGACGACAAAACCCGGCTCTAACACTAGAAATCTACCTGTGTTCGCAGTCAGACCAAGTGCCAAATCCGCGGGACACTTACCTGATAGTGTCCTAATTGGCTCGTGATCTGAAATTTCACGCCCTCTCACTTACAGCTCTGCTTTCTAGAGAGTTGCCATGGTTACGGATCTTCTATTCGAGGACAAATTTCTACTATTGACCCGAGAGGTATTCGTGAAGGTTTGGCGAGCGAGAGAGAAAAAAATCTTTAGCTTCTACATAATAAATTATTTCTTAAATTGCTTTTTAGAGTGCATAAAGTGCACATAAATTTTTAACATTTACTGATATTTTGTTACAATAAATTACAAAATAAAACAAAGGGCGCGTGAAATATTTCCTTAGAGCAGTTGAGCAATTCATAGGAGACGACCGTCTGCTTCCCACCACGGCGAACAGCGCTGGATTCCAGCTGGTTCGCGTTCTAATTTCTGTGCACGAGGTGAAAAGTTCAGACTCTTCTATCCCTCTTTATAAGTGTCTGAAAGTGAACTCTTGCCTCTGCGATATACCTATACTAACACGCGCATCACAAAAAACTGGTTAAAGCCACAACCTATGAGAAAGACTGCTGAAATTTTAGTTTAATAGTGCATAGGAAGAAGGCGTGGGACATTAAATGTAAATACGTGAATTGAAGTTCACAGATTTNAATAAAAAAAAAAAAAAAAAAAAAAAAAAAAAAAAAAGAATCTTAGATCATTGTTTTTGCCAGCTTTGTGAGCAACTAGTTCACTACAACGCAGCAAGAGCATAATGTATGTAACAAGAATGCTCTTTAACATAGCCTTGGGTGAATAAACACTGGCAAGACAGATTGTGCTGGTCCCAGCAAGACGTTATAGAATGCCTTCCATGGTCTGTCACGCCATGCTAAAAATATGGCTAGAAATCGAAAACGCAATAGCGTAATTCCGCTGTAACAAGTGATAACAAATACGTAGAGAAGAGCGCATGCCAGCTGCGCTGCAACAAATGATCAATGTCTCGATAGTAAACTGCCTTCCTGCTAAAACTACTATCAAAACCACGCGGTTACAATTCGGATTTACGCAAAAAAAATGCGTAATTTAAAACTTTAAAGCTATCTTTCATACAATGTTATTACAACTAGGATATATTCACGTTATGAAAGATAATTTTCACAAAAGTAGGAGTCTTAAAAATTCAAAGAAACCTAAACGCCCCAATTCGAATCCCGTCATTGACAATTCTGATGGCAACTCGTAAGTCAGTATCGGGGGCATGTCAAAAGACAAATCAGTCATCTTTACAATTAAATTCTGATGACTAAGAAGCTACAGCTTGTGGTTTTAACCAATACTGTGTAGTGATGTTGCGAACTTGTGATTTATAGCACACAAATTATAATTGTTATGATTAAAATATCTGTTTGTGGTGTCAGTGCGCTGCAATGCTTACCTCGGCTAAGAAGGATGGCGCCTAGTGAAGGTGGCTGCCCAGTCTAGAAACAGACCTGATGTTTCCACCTAGCGAGGGAAGCGGATAAAGATCCGAGGTAGAGATTAAACAGCGATGGAATTAAAATTTAAAAATAAACTTGTTTTCAACACGCTACTCAGTTTGAAGACCCTGTCCAGAAAAGTTTTTGCCCTCAAGATGTGAGACAGAATAAAGTGAGAAAGGGAGGAGAGTCCAAGGTCAATTAATTACCCCTACCTCCATCCTCAGAATAGGGTCCTGAAGGTAAAATAATTATACTTTAAAATTCGCATCAACAAAGTTGCCTTTACACACCACCACTGCCAATTTCACTTTACCGACTGACGCTCTATGTAAAACCACTCCATTCCCCATTCCCTTTTTCCCCAAAAACATTTTTGCCAACACCATTGGCAACCGAAGAGTATTGGATATACAGTTTTAATGGTTCAATTATGTATTTTCCCGCATGTATGCGATTTGTAGTTTTTTTAAATTTGCCATAAAGATATTTTAACGGGGGCCTAGAATATTTTAACACGCAATAAATACTGCCCACGGTACACATAGTTCACGTCAACTGTGGTTCGAGAATGATGTGCTTTAATTGTTTTGAATGTTTGCCATCATTGGGACTTGCTAATTTTGTTATTTAAGTGCATCGTCAAGAATTAAAAGTTTTATACTTCATAAAAATTAATTGTGAACGCGGAAATTGAGTGCAGTAGGGATACACGTTATTACGCCTAATCACCTGAATAGTTGTGATTTATTGCCGGTGACCTCTGACCCGTGCTGTGTGGAGCTGGAATGCCGGGACAAGCTACGTTGTGGCACCGAGGGGACAAGAGGGCATAGCTAGGCGAGCTGAGCAGCAGGTTGCCTACTCGACAAACAAAGGCGCTGCGTTCAATACCTACAGCGTCTGCCACACAACCCCACATCAGCAAGCTTGCAGCAATCGTGTGGAGCTAGAGGCAATGGCTAAAAACTTCGCAGCTATACAAGATGAGTATAAAAGAATACCCCAACTTTGAAGGTCTATAATATAAAAACCAAATAACCTACAATCTTGATTGACCAATCAAATGAACCGTGAAGTTTGTTTATCACACATTCATAAATGTTCAATGTGACCACCATGAGCGGCCCGAACGACATCTACGCGATAATCAAACTCGTTCCACGCTCTTGTCCGCATGTCTGGTGTTACGGTTTGGATGTACTAGCGGTTACCCGCGACTTCGTCTGCGTATATATTTTTAGAAATGATAGCCTATTCTGTTGTATGAGTAATAATTATATTTTTTAGGCTTCTATTTACTGCAATCTACTCCCATAAACTATGTTAAACCAATTTTTTCGTTCAGCGTAAACATGCAGATTTTGCGATTTAGAAACACGTGAGCAAGCTATGTATAGCTGACCGTGGGAAATACATGGCACGCCCAAATGTATTCCTGCTACCTTTAAGGTTTGACCCTGTAATTTGTTGATAGTCATTGAAAATACAACTTTTAATGGGAACTGCAGACGTTTAAAATTAAATGGTAAGTTATTAGGTATAATTGGGATGCGTGGTATAAGCACATTGTCTCCCTTGGCTTCTCCAGTTAAGATTGTGGCCTTCACAATATGCCGTCCTAGTTCGGTGACTCGCAACCAATTACCGTTGCATAATCTTGGCGGGTCCAAGTTGCGCATTAACAAAACGGGTATACGTACCTTTAATTCCAGCTTATGGGTTGGCACCCAGGATAGCTCCAAAGAGTTTAGGAATTCCAAGGGATAGCTCGTAGTGTCGTCGGATGACATGACTGTGTCGATGGAGTTTTACACTGATGTTTCCCTAGTTATTTTGTCCAAGATTTTTTTATTTATTTTCGTAAGTCATTTTTTAGTGCCAGTATGGTTTTTTCACACAACCAATTTTCGTCGTGAATGTGTTGTTGCAGATTCGGAAAAACTTGAGCAATAAGCTCGTCTTCCGAATCCACAACATGACAAAATTGGTGGGTGAAAAGAACTATACCTTCTTGGTCGGTTTCTAGACGGCCTTCACCAATTTCGAGGAGTTTTTGAGCATATGCACCTCACTCGACATCGCTGAATAACTGGACTCCCAAGTTAGTGGTGAGATAAAGCTTTTCAACTTTGGTCCACAGATATGATGCTTTCAGACATGCGTTAATTTCGTCTGCTGCAGTGTCTCTCTCGATAACAGGTAAAGTCTTTCTAAAATCCCCTGCCAGTAAACACTACCACACCACCCATCAACTTTCGATTGCTTTGTATGTCTTTTAGACAGCGATCAAGCGCCTCAATGGCGCGTTTGAATAAAGACAGTGACAAAAGAGGTGTGCTGGTAATGCCTATTAGAAATAGTTCTTAAGCAAAATATTACACTGAGTGCGCACGAATGCGGTGCGAACCATCTTAGCAACGCGCACTCACTTTCTCATTGTCGTAACTTTTAAAATATTTGTCCAAATTACGTAGTGTAAAAGACAAAGTTTATCTAATTTAAATATCAGAAGTGATAAAACTATTTATTTTGATAAAGAATCAATTTGTTGCTACAAAATATGAATTGAAAATATAGTATCAAATTTTATTGTATTTATGGTTCACTATGTTGGCAATAATGGCTTACACATAAAAGATAGATATGCTGTTGTGGACTTTTTTGTAGAACTATTTAAGAGAAACATTTCCACCTTACATTAAATTCGTGTAACTCTTGCGGTTTTTGCAGCGCACGCCAAAATAGCTCGCAGATGTCAGAATTTTTTCCGACTTGCTTGACACTAATCGTTATATTTTGGCCAATTTACACAACATACCTTTATAAATTATAGCCTATGTGATATTCTGATGTATGAGCTATATCATTGTAAAGTTTAATTAAAATCCATTCAGTAGTTTTTTCGTGAAAAAGTAACAAACATCAATACATCCATCCTCACAAACTTTAGTGATTATAATATTAGTAGGGTATAATATTAGTTGGATGGTAAACAAACTTCACGGTTCCACTGTTCATTTGATTGGTCAATCAAGGTTTTAGGTTGTTTGGTTTTGATATTATAGACCTTTAAAGTTGGGGTATTCTTTTATACTCATCCTGTATTTTTCCTTGTACGCCTATTCAATTTAGTGTTAATGCAGCTACAGTGGTTTATGATTTTATTGTCCCATTCCTCTTAACCTTTATACTTGCAGTCTCTAACATCAGTGAGTTCTTTAAGAACCAGTTTTATCTCTTTCATCTTGAAATGGAGTAAAATCAATTGCAAGGCATGATAACTCTTCGATAAACAAAAATGAACGAATTACTTATTTATATCTTCCAGTTTGGTACCGTAAGATGGAGCGATTTTGGTCCAAATATTGGGAAGTAATATTTACTTTTGTAATTACTAAAAATTGAAATTTTCGTTCTCTTGCTGCTCTGATAATTAAGCGCAAAACAGAATAAAGCACATTTGTATTTTACAGTTAAAACAGTAAAAAGTTTTACCTAAAGTTAAGGACAAAATCAGCCTCAAGATCCCTTACTGTATTTGAATGTTTTGATATTTTTCTGTGTATATTGGCATCACATAGCGATATATTGGCCTTCGTAATTTATACAAGAGATCTACGCTTATAAATATCTATGAAGCTTGTTTATGCCATTTCCATAGTGATTTTTACTTATTAGTATTCAATGTTTATTTAAGAAGATCTAAAGTGAAATATTTTATTTGTAGTAATCTTTAACGTATTAAACGGGTTACGAGCAAATAGCTAACCGATTAACGATTAAGGCCAATTAAATTAATTAAATTGAGATTTTAATTCTGGGAGCGAGTTACATAGAAATAGTCTCTGTTAGAGTCTTGTAAATTTTTTAATTTGCAACCGCCGAAATCTTAAAAGAAAGAAGTTGTTTAATAGTACGGTGATTATGTTAAAGTATTTCACTTCCCCTTTGTTTACACACGAATACTGGTCGTTGGACCCACGGCAGTACTGACGTTTAACACGTGGCGGAGTGACTGGTGTAAATATGAAACTAAGCGGGGACTCTTAAACGTTCACTCAAGCATGAACCAAATATGGTAGAAATATTGCCGCGCGCGACGAGCCGGCGAGTTGGGAGCACTTTCCCGGGCGGCGAACTGGGGTAGTTGTACGGCGACGTTGTTGCGTAAACCAGTTACGGGTGGAGGAAAGTGCGGTGCATCCCGCAGCGAGATGTGTGCCGCTTCTTGTGCCTCGCTCGCCGCTTCACTTTCCCGCGCCAAGGTCGCCTACACGATTACCTAAATGCCACTTCTTACCTCCGTGTCTGTTTCTCATTACAGGTACACGTGTTATAGCAAAGTCCAAATGAAAAAATAATGCGCCTAAGTCCCAAAACGCGCCGGGAGAGTCCATTGCCACTGCAAGAAGGGGTGGGGGTGTTCAGTTCATTAGTGACAGCGGCCGAGTGCGGTTGGGCGAGAGCTGCTCCACGCGTGCGTATTACCTGCTGAAAAAACTAAAGTCGCGCAGCGTGGTAGTAGAGAGCAACGTTATATGTTTGGCCTGTATAGCTGCAGTTTCACATGTTTTATCTCGCTCCAGCGGTGAGCGTCCGGAAGAGCCCTCCCCTACACCGACTTTCTTACGTTCCCTCCCTGAAAGTTGCTCGAAGATTATTTTCTCATTTGAACTTTACTATACTCCGTAACGTAAAATGGAAACCCACACGTGGTTCCCGCCAGAGGTAAGGTCACGTATGGATGGGAGGCTGGCGCTAAGCGGAGCCAGCTGCCCTATCTGAAGGACAGACCAGTTGCTCCGGCTAGCCCGAAGAATGTCCGGTGAGAAGAGGTTGGTGCGGAGACTCGCCGGAATTAAGAATGAGGAGAAAACGGGAGCGCCCCGAGAAAAACCCCACACCACAAAAGTGTCCTACGCACAAGAGAACCAACCACCTGTCCGAAAATTTTCCGCTTGCCAAGGCCTGGGATTGAACCGGAAACATTGGGAATTTGACGCAGTGACTAAACGAGCCAATCGTGGGTCCTCGTGAAATATTTACAATTATTACTGTGCTAAAGTGGAATGTGTGCTCACACGAAGATTTCAAACAAAAGTTGGAAACTTCTATTGCAATTTATAAGGCAGTATTTTGGGGTTTTTACTCCAATCTGATTACTTATGCTGTGTGGGGCAGAAGCATTGCAAACTAATGTGCCTCGTTAAGTGAAACAGCGTTATGTTTTTTCCATGCAACACTACATACAGTATAATATTTAATTGAATGCTGCAATAAAATGTGGGCTAGTATGCAGATAACCTCGAAGAAATAAAAGATAGTCATTTTACTGATTTTAATATTCTGATTAATAATTCGCAAATCATTCTTCTGGTAGCTTTGATTTATTTTATTAAATGAAAAGAGCGAAGAGAGTACTCTGACTTACATACGACCACTGTTTAGCTAACGAATTTTAGACAAGCATACACATGCAAGCAGATAGTTTAAACTACCTTAATCGAAACCTCTCAAACTACCACCAGTTCAGCCCAAGACGATTTTTACATGCGAACTGGGCGTACAGTATTATCAATACACGTATAACGAAACTGATTATACATATATTGTATGTGTTCCAAATAAAGAATATGCCAAGGTATTATGGATATTTAAGATATTTAAGATATTTTGAAGTCTTTCTGCATGGCAAAAAATATTTAAGTTTTTCCAGACTGCTTTATTGGAAAAATACAATCGGCAACTTCTATAAAGTGCTGTGCCATTTTACTATACACTATAATATAACTGCGGCCATCGTATTTTCATAGATGCGCACCGTTTCAGTGTCGTGCGTGCATATGCCAGAAACTAACTAGACCGTTACAAACCTCTGCAAAAGATTTAACAGAAGAAATGCCAAAAGGAAATACTTACCTAGAAAAACTAAATTTTAAATAACAAGGCAAAAAAAAAAAAAAGACATTTTTTGTAAAGATGCAAACTTATAAGAGAATGAATGCTGGAACCCAAAAAGGTGATAATTTTTCGTTGTACTAGAATGCGTTTTAGCTATCTTATTCGCTTGGCTCTTTCCCGGGGGGTTTGTAGGTGAACCTATTCAAGATACGCCGAATATCAAATTTCAAGCAGCGGCTAACAGATAAAAATTTATGCAAGAAAATGCCACCAAGAAAGGTTACTGCTGAGTGTTATTTTACGTAAATAGTTCGAAAAACACTACCTACTGCGAAGTATTTGATGCAATGACAAGTTCCAATCAGCATGAGAGTGAAGTGAGTGGGGAGATTCGGGCGTCTCTTAAAAGTGAGGTCTTGAGAGTCGATGAGGGTGATTGAGGTGAGGTGAGTATGGAGCGACGCCGGAATTAGGAGCGGGAGAAACGGGAGATCCCAGAGAAAACCTGCCGACCAGCGGCATCGTCCGGCACGATTCCCACATGCGAAAATCCGGGAGTGACCCGGCCATGGATTGAGCCCGGTTCGCCTTGGGGGGAGGCGAGCAGGCTAACAGCTCGGCCACCGCGGTCCCAAGTTCCAATTATCAGATACGATACTCCAGTGAGAATTATTCGGTGTTGTGTCTAACACAGTTTTAAGTTTAAAAATTTAACAATTACCGACACTGTAAAAGCTTAAAGTGTAACCAAATGATTAAAAACAGGATTATTGCAAGTGGAAAATTAGTTATGGCTGTTTTTAGTGATTTGTATACAAATCTGCTATTCTACGAAAAAATAATGCACGGCCCCTCTTTATATTAGGTAGCTAAAACGTAGTGTGAAAATTAGGTGGTAAATTCAACAAACTTGAAAGACTACGTACGTGCGAATGAGTTTCCCTGAATTCAGACCATACTCGCTCCTGCAGATAATGCCTCACCAACCGCGGCTATGAAGGTTTCCTAGAAAACTTTTTCCAGGGAACATATAACTGTGCAACTGCTTCGACTGCTTTGTGTATACTACAAATACTGCAAAGTACTTTTTACGTCACTGCCTATATAAGCCATGTTTATTTTAGTCAGCATAATGCATTTCATATAAGTAGACTAAATTTTGACAATGTGACCAACCTACACTATGTAAACAAATGCTCTCGTTTGCAAAGTATTGTATCAGCTGATGGGTTGTTGCGGAATGTATGTTATGTTGGCGATATTTATGATAATTATGGAAGAAAATATTACTTGCGACAAAGTTTTAATTAAAAACTTAAATTATTCTTACAACATTTATGATTTAAATTGCGTTTTTAAAGTATTGTACAGTTTATTTCGCACTTAGCAAATTGGTTTTAAAAATGCTTAACAATTATGGCGAAGCATGCGAACGTTTACGAACAATGAAAAGTTTCCAGATCGGTGATCGCCACTGTGCAAGTGATCTCTCTTCGCGTTTATGCTAGTACCATACTGGTGTTAACGGAATATTGTGTCGGTAGTTAATGATGTTCGTATTTACTTTCATTAGGCATTGTTGGCTGTAGGGGTGCCTTTAGTGCGCTTTCTTGGGTGAAACTTAGTATTGTCGACACGTGTATGGCTTGGTTCGCCATTTTCAGTACCTCGTGAAGCGCCATTGTTTAGTTTCGTTCCACAGTTCATTATTTTTGGGAAAGCTGAGAAGTTTAGTGTTTACTGAATGATTCTGCAAATCATTTCGTATAAGTGGCAGACAAACCTGTACAAGGATTGCCATAGAACGTGTGTTCCTAGTTTCAAATAGGACTTGCAAACAGGGAGTCTGTTTTGTAAATAATGTATTTCAAAACGGTCATTCGAATTTTTAAAATTTTAGTGCCCTAGAAAATGTCAATTTCAATTTTTTTTTAGTGCACAAAGAACACGTTTATTGTATGGAAAATTCTACTTCGCCAATAATATTTACGTACCAAATGTGTGATTCGAATCAGCACGAACTACAAAATATTTATAGAGTTTTCTTTATAATAATTCGAATGCTACTTCCATACGAGCAAAATTTTCCACCGGTCCATTAAAACAATATTTTGTTAAAAATAACAGCTGCAAACAATGCCGTCACATGAAAGATACTTAAGTTTCTTCCCCTACCCATCGCCAAACCCCATCCACCTACAAGCATATAAATAAGATCCCAGCAGTGTAAATACGCCGTAACAAAAATAAGATGTATGGTAACCTACATTGATCATAGAAATTGTTTACACGCATTGGTTTCGTCAGACACAACTGATGTGGCGGAAGGNACCTACATTGATCATAGAAATTGTTTACACGCATTGGTTTCGTCAGACACAACTGATGTGGCGGAAGGATACATTGCGGCCGCGCTACTTTTTTAGAACACTAAAAATATAGTGAACTTACGTTTTCCTTGTCTCATTGACGGACAGTATTGTACTAACAAGAGTAAGGCAAATTAAAACGAAGTGTATAAACTAATGATCTTCGATTACTACCAAAAATCAAGGCATAACAATTAANAAGTAAGGCAAATTAAAACGAAGTGTATAAACTAATGATCTTCGATTACTACCAAAAATCAAGGCATAACAATTAAATTTCAAAAGGCATATTCCCTAATAACGATTAGTTTGTTACCCTTTAACTTGCATAGGATCAGTTGTACGGCAGCAATACACTGTTCACTGTAAAAGTTACTCAAGAGTTAACTATTAACTAGCGCCTGCACACCCGAGGACAGCAACCCACACAACGCACCTTTGTTGCAGTGAAGCCTGCACCTCTGGGCNCGTATATTGCAGTGAAGCCTGCACCTCTGGGCGCCAGTAGTTGCGACATTGCCGACGCCCAAGTAGTTTAGTTTGAGCGCCGCGACGGAGTCTGTAAACATCCGGGTGGACTTGTTTCGCTCCCGAAGCACGTGGCGCTGCAAGTATAACTGCACACGCCGGTCCAACAGCTGGAGAGGAATTCGGAGCCGGGTGCGTCCGTCTTCCTGCCGGTGCACACGCTGGACTTTCACAGCCAGACCACCTGCAGGCTCGTAAAGGTCACGCCACTACAGTTTAAAACCATGTAACGGATTTTTTGGGTTGTCAGTTTGAGATATTAACTGGTTATATGTTTCACCAGGCTAGTTGGGACGAGCTGTTGAGCTAGTTTCCACCATGCAAGTGAAAGGAGTTCAGTTCTTTGAATAAATGGCAAAGTTCCCCAGTAAATAAACTGTACCTTAGTTCAAATTTCATCGCCGCATTTATATGCTTGGAAACCCTAACCGAATTCAGATATACGTCTAAGGGTAATGAGGTAAATTTTAGATGTAATCATTTGGTGACCGTTTGCTATGCTAATTATATAATTTGCAAAGCTGCTATTGGAAATTCGCTAGCACTAAGCACGGGAACTGCCTCTGAGGAAAGTCCAACGCCGTGGAAAGCTTACGGATGGTCGTTCGCCATACTGCGTAGAATGTATTGCGTCAGCATTCCATGTGCGAGGGTCTACAATACAGGAAGTTTGCAGGGTCCCATCACCCGGATAAATAAACTGATTTAAAACTGCACAGTTCTGAACGCTGCAAGCGATCTTCCGTAACTATCTCTTGCCAAACCAAGAGCTACCAAGCATAAAAAAATTTCAACCTTGACTTACAATATAAAGGCTACATAACGATATGGACAATGTTCCACGAAACCTATCTAGATAGTAATAGAATTCCTTTTGTAAATATACATCTGCAGAGAGCAAGAATAGCCAAGTTACTAAGCATCGATACGGAATACAAATTTTCAGTGAAGAAATATAATGCAATATTTGATTAGTTCAAATTGCAATTTTATTGCAAATATTTCTACTGCTGTCACAAATAAAGATCAATTACGTGTAACATTCCTCAGAGCAAGAATGATTTTAAAGGCTATAGGAAGTAATAATATTAATTATGAAGCAATCACCACAGGTAAATAAACAGTGGAAGCAAACTTAGCTTCGTAAGGAATTACGAGACATAAGCCCACATCCTGCACCATTAAGTACGTAATGACCTCCGTAGCGGAGGTAAGTCATGCATTTGGTGTCGTTTTTTGGATGCAAGTTTAAGTTATTTGGCGAAGGAAAGTTACCCTTCATGCTCAGACTAACTTCCCGGCAAAGAAGTGCAATCAAACAAATTGCCAAGTGCAGAATGTGCTGCTATTGGGTGCTGCATCTTTCAGAACAGAATATTAGTCCCGAATACTGAAAACTAGATACATGTATGATCTGTTCAAGCCTAAAAGTCTGACTGCTTCATTTAACTACCTTAAGCACTTTAAAACACTGCAGTGTTGCCATAAAAAGGAATTAAGTATAACTTCTTAAGCAGATCTTAACTGTGAAATGGTCGTATTAAAGTATTTGTTTTTAACACGGAATATATTCCTTCAACCATTAACTTAGTATTTAAACAGGCGCGCCGAATCACTGTTCAGAGATTACGTCCATATGCAAAAAGGAGGAGGCACTTAGACTGCTAGCCCGGTTGTCATGTTGCCATTTTGTAATATCACGTTGGTAGAATAGCTTGCATAACTTACGCTGTACGTAGTCTGGTTTTGACAGCGATGGACTCCGTATTAGATCATTTTAAAATGTGAAACTAATTTCGATGTTTCCATGACCAGAACCTATGCGAGTAACTGAAATGATTTTGTAGCGACAAACGTGCCGTCCGTAGTGCGTATAAGGATACACCGCCGTACAAACACAGATAAATAAAAGCATGCGCCCTCGCTTATAATTACCTATATGCTTAATTTCTGTCAAGCTTCAAAAGATTTAAATCAATCTAGTATTTTTGGCAGTAGCCTCACATTGGTATACACGTGTGAGATTAAGTAAATTTTTTGCATGCTGAGTTGACTAGAAAAACGTTTTCATAAGTCACTAGAAAGGACCATCGCAAACTTTACGTACGATCTTAAATTGCCTTTAAATATGAGAATAGCGTTGGCGGTATTTTATGCGGTTACTCGTAAATTTTATTCTTGCCGATTCCTGCATGTTGGACGCAGCGTAACTTATTCGAATGCTTTTTGCCGAAGGAGTTTTACAATATTGTTACGCGCGGACACTCTTACTAGACGTGGACTCCGTGCTACTTGGTTATGCGAGGTCCGACGCTGTGACG
>NQII01003880.1:14712-56715 GCA_002778355.1 Clitarchus hookeri | reverse complement strand
CGCCTCTCTCTCTTCTATATTTTCAACTCCACATTAAAGAGCATGGAATCCACACCTGCTGCCTCCTTTAGCATTTTTTAATGCATGAATAAGTTTTGAACTTCTTTCCTGTCGGGAGGGTTTTTACGGTGTCTATACCGGTTTTTCCCCTCCCACTTCTTGGCTATAGCTCAGCTATTAATACTCAGGGATACAGTATGGCCACAAACCTGGACATTACTGCTTTATTCCTCTTTGCCGCGATGCACGCCTCCTTTCCTCAATTCCCTCTCCTGTAGGCGTATGGGGCTTAGCCCTGAGACGCAACACAGTCCAGACCTACCCCCGGACAACACTTAACACTTAGTAATAGGGTAGTTAGTTAAAAAAAACTGTCGGGAGTCTTTTCGTGGAAGCCAGTTAGCTGAGTGCGGTAAACGAGTGATGTGTAGAGGACAGACGACGGGAGATTGCGAGGCGACGGCGGATGAGGTGTTTGGTGTGAATGGACGAGAGAGCGTGAAACCAAACGAGTGAAGGCTACTTACTGTTCATGAGGGTGCTCTGAGAACTCCTAGAACATTGCGGACTGGTGGGACCTAGACTAATTTGAGGTGGGACTGAATAACATGTGATACGGTCTGTATTGCAAATATTCGAACTGTCGAATATCGACATATAATTTGTTAAAATAATAGAATTAGTTTTGATATACTGTATTGAGACAGATTTTTTATTATTTAAATTAAGTTAATTTTGTTTAAGTAACTGTAAATTGTATTGATTGAAGTCAATTTTAAACAGTAAGTAATATCGATTTATTAAAAGATGTTGAGTCAAGATAATTTTGTTTGTAGTTTTAAATAAAATTAGGAAATTATATTTAACTGTTATTTAATTAAGATCTCCATTCCTTAACGAACTTTGTTCATTTAGCCTACTGACTTGGAGAGAGAATTTTAACAGTATGCTGTTCTCAAATTCAGATTATGAAGGGGCATCCAGGTGTCGAAGCAGATTCTCGCCTATATTATAAAAACTCCATAACCGTTCGGACGTCATGTAATAGAGTAATTTCTTATGATTTCCTAATAGAAAAGCACGTGGCATGCTGCAAAATTTATACATCTGATCTGCTCAGAGATCAAAGCCGATGTGGGAATTTTATGAATTGGACTTCCCATGGATCTTCAACTTTCCGCCACCGTCCTGTCAACTAAGCTATCAGAATTCGCCAACCGAACAGTAGGACGTTCGATCCCTGGTAAAGAATCTTCTTAAGATTACCGACAAACTATCCCTTGACACTTGCAGAAAGAGTATCAAAGTGAAATCTTCGGCCGTACTTACATGAAAATGGTAGCTACATTATACTAAAATAGAAATAAGATATCCGCATGATGCCCTAATTTATTTAACAAATCTTGTACTTAAAACAGAATTATTTTAAAGTTTCGAAATTCGTGCCGACTGTTTTATTAGTACTATTACTCTGGGTATGTTGTCAACTTTCGGATTTTAAACCTTGTGTAATGGCCGAGATAGTCATTTCGTCGTGTTTGGTTCAGTAATTAATTTTTCTTATTGTTATTTTACCATTGTTCTGAACAGAGCACTAAACATTTGCTACCGCAATGGGTTTAATTTTACAATTTGAGTATAGTTTTAGGTAATCGATCAACTAAACTTAAAAAAAGTATATATTGCATTTTCCTTTTTTTTTTAACGCCGTAATATCTACTTGTAAAGCAGCATTACCGACATACGAACTAAATTATGAAAGAACAGGTTCAACCCTTATATGAAAATCCAGTAAACANACTTAAAAAAAGTATATATTGCATTTTCCTTTTTTTTTTTAACGCCGTAATATCTACTCGTAAAGCAGCATTACCGACATACGAACTAAATTATGAAAGAACAGGTTCAACCCTTATATGAAAATCCAGTAAACACTCATTTCACTCTACGCTCCTTAAAACACTATTTCGTGCTGAAATATAGAAGTTAACTGTTGTGCCTTCTGGGTCAGAGTTTTTTTTATATACTTTTAGTATGCTTGTTTTCTTGTATTGTGGCTTTTTCAGTAATATTTAACTTTGCTAAATAGAGGTAACTAAGAGAGCTATGATATTCCGAAGGATTGGCTCAACATACTGGTCTTCCTTTTTCTAAAGAAAAGCTCTCGGGTTAACTGCTGCATGTACCAAGCAATGGGCCGCCTAGTTTTTCTCCTGCTTTCTGGAGATGGAGGGGCGAAAATATGCGATGTTACTATGTAACATGTGGGCCGCCATTATAATTAAAAATGGGAAATCTTTTAAAAGGCATTCATACCAACTTAGCCACCACAGAAGCATCCACTCAGACGTTACCAAGTATAGTTTATTCGCGGTTTCATCACTTTTTTTAATCTATCCTTTGAAAAATCATCCTGTAGATGATATTTGTGGTTATTTCCTAAATATGCCATGTATCAAAAGCGTTTTATACTTCTTTTAACACAATAGTACGTTATTTGTGTTTAAACAGAACTTTTACTTACATTTTATCTACAAGTTATAATATTTAATGTATAATTAACGTTAATATCAGTGGAACAATGGGTGTGTTCGTAATAACTAGTAAGAAATAGTTCACAGAGTGCGCACGAATGTGTTGAGTTCTCTCTTTGGTGTAATATTCTAGACACTCTTATGCTTTGTTTGCATAAGGCGTAGGAATATCGTGAAAGTAGAACTTTAGCAGGGCTTGAGAAAAGTTGGAAGTAACAGTGAACGGACTGACTGCAGTGTGTTTGAGTAGAATGACTACCAGCTTGTAGGAGAAGCGTAGCTGTCAGTCTCCGACACGGGAAGCGCACAGAGGAATGCAGTAACGGGGCTTGTTAGCGCCTGAGAGGGTCACCAAGGCAGGGCAGCATACCGGCACCGACCTTCGGATACTCACAGATTTCACTGGCTAGTTAGTTCAGTAATACCAGCTGCTGTTCCCATACTGCTGATGAGCACAGATCACTGGTACTCTTTCCACGCGCCGCTGAGTGCCACCCTGCGCCAGGTTATAGTGATTACCGAAAGCACTGCGTTTACTGGAGCTGCAGAGGTTGTGCAGTGCCAGTGTAAACAAGATACCGGCGGACGATTTCAAGTCTCACAGATGTTTACAGATTTGCACAAGATATTTTCGTTCTAGAAAAATAGTCCTAACAAATTCCGATAGGGGAAAAAAAAATACTCAAAACAGAATTTATGTTATAAAAATTCATTTTTTTAAGTCAAACAAGTATTAGTATTTTTAGTGTGATCTGTATACGTAAGTAATCTTTAAAATCAAAAGAATAATAAAACGCAACACTTAAATTCATAATTAAAACCCTTCCTTTTAATGGTAATGACTGCCACTGCCAAATATTCCGAAACAATTAACTTACTGACGAACAAAATATTCCATCTTAGCTGGAAGCTGTTCCCTTACTGCTGACCAACACTGACGAACCATCAACGATTTCAGTGCTAGTTGGCAGTAACTGAAGGTGACACAGGCGAGTCACAGGCTACTTAAAGCAATAAATTAATATATCATCTTTCTTACAACGTCCCATCTCGAGAGTATATCTGTTCCTTTCTCCAAAACCAATAGTCCTGTTCCTCTCTGAACTTCCCTTGCCCTCACTGCTTCAGATGCGCCACGAAAACTCTTAGTAACTGCTGCTTGAAAATCTCATCGTACACAAGGGTGCAGGAACCAGAAAGGAGAGGTATATGGGGTACATTTTATGGATGGAGTACAACATAGCATTTATAACCCCTCCCCATCCCAAAAATAATTCCTAGTTCCTTGCTAATCAGTAGCTCAATTTGTGCAGCACCTTACAATCTTAATTCCAGCGAAATGCCACGAATTTCTTTAACAGAAATAAAAAATATTTCACCTGTTATGTTCCCTTAAAATGGGAAAATCCTCCTCACTCGGGTACAAGGTTGTCAGCATCTCTTCAACTAGCCTAATCCTTCTCTAGTACATTTAACTACATTTCCTTTAGCAAGCAGTTCTTGAATAACTAGTGGTAAACTTTAAAATAAAAAGATTCTTTCGCGGCAAATGAAAGGAACCTCTAGAAGAAAATTTTGTCGTCATTCCTCCAAAGCACTTGAAAGTCGCATACTTTACATATTTGGTGCGACAACACCCAACGTTTAAAAAATGTTAAAAATAGAATACGTTAAATCTTTCTATTTTTCTGAAATATTGCAAGTTTAATTTTGCAATAAAACTTATTTTTTAAAAAAGGGGGATTTTTTCAGTAACAACAAATACAATCTTACCACAACTATTTTAAAGCAACGAGGATACAGTTCTGTTACAGCCTTCCGTTAATGACTTTCGCCAATTTATAACGCAAAAAAAATAGCTATTTAAAGTATTTAGCACTAAAAAGTTTTCTACCGGGCACACGAAGTGTTCGCGTGGGGTGTTTCATCCCATACCATCCACCAGTCATAATCTACCAATTACGTGTATGGACCGTCTATTCGCGGATTCTTAACACTTTGAATCAAACCTTTCAAAAATCACATCATGTAAGACGTGTTTGGTCGTTTCCTAGTTATATTATGTACAAAAGCGTTTTATGCTTGTGTTTACATTCAAGTATCTTAATTTTAATGAAATGAATTTTTTTTATACATTTTTTTTTAATAATAGGAATAAAAACCGTAAGAAAATAGGTGTGTTGGTAATGCCTAGTAAAAAANTTTTTATACATTTTTTTTTAATAATAGGAATAAAAACCGTAAGAAAATAGGTGTGTTGGTAATGCCTAGTAAAAAATAGATCTTATGCAAAATATTATTACACTGAGTGCGCACAAATGCTGTGCGTTCCTTTTGTGGAATATTCTAGACTTGGTATAGCTTTGTTTATAAGAGGTGGAGGAGAAGCCTGAAAAGTGAGACTACAGAAAAATTTGTAGTAAACGTAAATGGACTGTAGTAAAAGTAGCGAGNTTTTTATACATTTTTTTTTAATAATAGGAATAAAAACCGTAAGAAAATAGGTGTGTTGGTAATGCCTAGTAAAAAAATAGATCTTATGCAAAATATTATTACACTGAGTGCGCACAAATGCTGTGCGTTCCTTTTGTGGAATATTCTAGACTTGGTATAGCTTTGTTTATAAGAGGCGGAGGAGAAGCCTGAAAAGTGAGACTACAGAAAAATTTGTAGTAAACGTAAATGGACTGTAGTAAAAGTAGCGAGTCTTACTCCCGATCTGAGAAGATCAGACACCGAAGTGACAAATCCAGGATGTGTAGGTTCTAATTGTAAACAGACCGTCGGCTGAGTGTACCACTTGCGAGTGTTCCAGTTACGAGTGCTGCGTGTTGCGACTAGGCGCAGGCAAGCAGCGCTCCAGTTGCGAGGGAAAGTCAACAGGCGGCCGGCCGGGCGGCCTCCGCACGCCGTTCATGAAAACGACAGCTTGGCGGGTAACCACGCAGGCCCCACCCACCTGGAGGCGCGTGCTTGTCGTGGACCGAGCAATACAGCGCAGGACGTCTTCGATCGCTCGCGTCGAAGGCCTAAATCACGTGAATCCTGCATTAAATTCGGATTTAAAACCTTAGTGACGTGATTTCATCCTACGACCTTTTACTTTCAAACTCTGGCAACACTAAGGCGCAGTAAATCCGAATACTTTTCATCTTGAGATATATTAAGTTCATTCGTGGTTACTTCCAACTTCATTGAAGTCTTGCTAAAGTTCTACTTTCAGGCTATTCCTCCATTTCTTGTAAACAAAGTTTAACTAGATATAGAAAATTACAGCAAAGGGACAACGCACCGCATTCGTGCACACTCAGTTTATTTTGTATGAAAATATTTCTCATTGGGCATTACCAACACGTATTTTCTGCGTTTTTCTTCATATTAATTGTAAGTGAAATAATGTAATCTATATATATATATATATATATATATACACAGAGGTGACAAAAGTCATGGGATAGCAATATGCAAATATACAGATGGCAGTAGTATCGTTTACAAAATATATAAATGGGCAGTGCATTGGTTGGGCTCTCATTTGTAGTCAAGTGATTAATGTGAAAAGGTTTCTTACGTGATTATGTCCGCACGACGGGAATTAACAGACTTTGAACGCGGAATGGTAGTTAGAGCTAGACGCATGGGACATTCCATTTCGGAAATGGTTAGGGAATTCAACATTCAGAGATCCACAGTGGCCGACCGCCTGCACTTAATGACGGAGACCAACGACGTGTGCGCAGAATGGTCAGTGTTAACAGACAAGCAACACTGCGTGAAATAACCGTAGGAATCAATGTGGGACGTACGACGGACGTCTCCGCTAGGACAGTGCGGCGAACTTTGGCTGTACTGGGCTATGCCAGCAGAAGACAGACTCGAGTGCCTTTGCTAACAGCACGACATCTCCTGGGCTCGTGACCATATCTGTTGGACCCTACACGACTGGAAAACCGTGGCTTGGTCAGATGAGTCCCGATTTCAGTTGGTAAGAGCCGATGGTAGGGTTAGTGTGTGGCGCAGACCCCACGAATCCATGGACCCAAGTTGTAAAAAAGGAACTGTGCAAGCTGGTGGTTGCTCCATAATGGTGTGGGCTGTTTTTACATGGAATTGACTGGGTCCTCTGCTCCAACTGAACCGATCATTGACTGGAAAGGGTTATGATCAGCTACTTGGATACCACTAGCAGCCATTCATGGACTTCATGTACCCAAACAACGGTGGAATTTTTATGGATGACAATGCGCCATGTCACCGGGCCACAACTGTTCGTTATTGGTTTGAAGAACATTCTGGACAATTCCAGCGAATGATGTGGCCAGCAAGATCGCCCGACATGAATCCCATCGAAAATGTATGGGACATAATCGAGAAGTCAGTTCGTGCACAAACTCCTGCACCGGTAACACTTTCGCAATTATGGAAGTCTATAGAGGCAGCATGGCTCAATATTTCTGCCGGGGACTTCCAACGACTTGTTGAGTCCATGCCACGTTGAGTTGCTGCACTTCGCCTGGCAAAAGGAGGTCCGACACGATATTAGGAGGTATCCCATGACTTTTGTTGCCTCAGTATATATAAATGTTGTGTCCATTTGTTTGTAAGCGTATTACTTCCAAAAAAATTGACCAATTTTCATTCTGTTTTTTTATAAACCTTCCTTTAGTTCCCACGAGTGTTTGTACATCTTTCTTTTTTATCTGTATTACCTGCGAAGGTACTGCAAAAAAAGATTTTTACCATGCTTTCGCGTCAGGAAGCACCTTTGTTGACAGCTGTCTGTTTGAACATTTCAGCTGTTTGAACCATCCAACTTGTTTCTACGCGCGGAAGACGGTAAAACTAAAAACATTTTATACGAACAAGTACTTCAATAATAAAGATTTTGAAAATACACATACTTCTGTAAATTAATTTCACAGAAATGAATACAACCAAAATATTTTATGCCACAGCAACGCGTGGCCGGGTAAGGTAGTAGATAAAATATAAGTGAAAGTTCAATTTAACCAAAAATAAGACTTATTTTAGAAGTATATAACGCTTGTGATACATTACATATGAAGGAAAGAACCAAACAAGTCATTCATGTGCTGATTTTTCCCATTCTTTATTCAAAACGTGCGAGGATACTGCGAATAGGCCATAAAGTTGTACCATATCTCTACGTAAAAAGGGGCGGGGTCAAATTACCTTGAAATATTTAGAAAATGTGCAACAAGAAGCCCTGAGTGTCCGCTTAAAAAAAGTTCCTGGAGTACAGTTTCAGTTGCAATACAGCGACAGCTATAAACCATCCATCCACCAAACATCAAATTTTATTATACTGTGAAGTAAATCTTACAATTGTCACTAATTTTCATTCAAAATTTACGTGGTGTAGTTTGTGGGTGCGAATTTCAGGATTGTGACACAGCAAAATTCATAGTTTTCTTAGAACATAGAATATTCTCTAAATGAAACTGGTATTTTCTTACCAGACTATCTTAATGAACTGGGAACGACTAAAATTTAAACGTAACTTGTAAACTAAAATTTTTAGACGCTATACGTGAAAGTGTTTTTGTAGGCTATATCAAAAATAGCAAAATTGCATGGATTACTTCGACTTTTATGAAAGCATATTTCCGACAAACTGTAACGCTTTGTACTCCTCGTCCCCCTTTTTTTTAAATTTTAAATATAAATCATTCTTACAAGGCCACCAGATCAAAGGATCCTGTAACAGTGTTGAAAGTATGTAGCCAAACTTATTTACCTTCTAAAATATCTTTAGGGTCTGTTCAAAAACTCAAATCGTGTCGTCGCAGATGACAAGACTTTTGATCATAATTACTTTACGAAGTTACAGTGATAACGTACAGAACTAAGTGAGGCGGATAACAAGTTTAATGCTTATAATATTTTGAAATTTAAATATTTCCCCGCTATTGTGTGGATTTTATGAGAAAGACATTAATTTGAATGTTATGCACAGATGTTAAATGTTTCTTGCTTTAAAACATTCGTAATTAGTGAACGAGAAGCAGCGTTTCCCGTGTAAACAAATCTAAACAGGTTTGTCAGCACGTGCGCCTGTGGACGAAGTTTGAGTTCTCCCGCGGAAGGGAAAACGCGTTTCACACCTTCAGTCTGTTCAACAGACTAAGTTCCCAGGTGTTTACTCGCGTGACTAGGCAGTTCTCAAGTGAATGGCCGGACTTTCTTTTGACCAACAACGTTGCATTCCTCTCCCTGAAACGCACGCTGCTTTAAAGCAACTGAGTTTTTCGAAGAAGCAAACATCCACTGTATCTCTTGATTGCATGAAAAACTTTACAGAAATAAAATATTATGTCTGCCATACATCACGATCACCTCATTTCCCTAGTAATAAACGTGAAATGCATATATCTCGTAATTTTATAAAAACTAAGTAGTTCACCATAACATTAAAACGTAACACGAAGGTCTTATGGAGATACAAATTATTCGAAACTGAGTGGAATTATTTTGCTAGTTAATAACACTTCCAGCTATTTTAAACCCTTGATAAAATTATTTGAAGATACTTTAAGTTTTAAACAGGGCAAGAAAATTTTCTATGCAAGATTCCAACCAAATCATTTTTAAGGCGAGCACTAGATCAATAACGGTCTGGCCAGAGTTTACCAAGGGCAACCTCGAAATTTTTAGTTTTCGTAGGAAAAACTTGCTGAAACATAGTTGGGGGGGGGGGACGGTTAACTAGGAAACAAAGTTTGCAAGGGTACCTTTACGGCACCCTTACAGAAAGTGTTTTCGACAACTGTTCGCCCGAGATACACCAAGGCATCGTTTTTTTTTTACATTAATGTACACATAATGACGTAATTAAAAGCGGTTAATATCCTAGGGCAGGGGTCGGCAAACCGCGGCTCGCGAGCCGCATGCGGCTCTTTGAAAAATAGTTGCTGCTCTTTCAGTTTCGCAAAAAAAAAAATAATTTTTAATCTATATTGAAGAGACACATAGCCCGCGCGCAGACTAAAACTGACCGCGATCGTCCAAATACCTATTACCTCGTTTCCCATTCCTCCCGTCTTCACTACCGCCTCACCTACGCCATTCGCCAGCGCCGCCCCCACCACGCGCGATTCAGTTGGCTTGTTGCTTTTGTTTTGGACACACGTGCGTTTACAATTTTCATTGCATTCTTGGTCGTTGCGTAAATAGTTAATTTAACTGACGTGAACCTTATTTTGTACAGATATGTAATACATTTATTAGTAGGTATTTTTTGCTTTCAATCTTACCTGTGCTTACCTATGTGCCGTTTATTCTTTTCTTTTTTATAGTAACCGAACTTAAAGTCGCAAAGGAATTGTATCAACTGACTAATACGAGTAAAGAGTGAGGAGCGAGGCATCTATCGGTGAAAAAAATGCGCAATTTTTTATGGAATAGAATCGAAGAACATTCCGTATTCTGTTCCGTTAAACTTTGTGCCCATTACGCAGTGTTTAATATTGATTGTAGAAAATAATACCCGCTGCGATTTGTTGCGCCGGTGTGCACCAACTCTGGCCCGGTTTCACAATGTCAAAGTGACAGTAACTCTTAATTCCACACGAGAATAAAATAAATTTATCGTTAGCGTTACTGCGACATTGTAAAACAGGATCTAAATGGATGACTTATGTTAGTTATTTCACTTACATAAAATATTTTTTCTTAGAAATTTGGATAAACTTTCCTAGGCTGGTGTTTTAATAAGTGTATTCTTAACTTATATGACTGATAAAAGTCAGTCTATTATTTCAGGCTTTCAAAATCGGCCGTTTGGCATGGCTTCATTTAAAAAAGAAAAGAAAAACAGAAGATGAAAATCGAGAATTCCTTCATGATTGGACGGAGTTTTATGCTTTTATTCGTAGTCAAAGTGGCCTTCCGACCTGCCTCATCTGTCAAGAAAAGCTGGCCCATAATAAAAAGTCAAATTTGGAGACACATTTTACAACTAAACATGATTCCTTTGCAAGAAAATATCCTGTCTGACGCACTAAAAAAAGCTGTTTAAGAACTTCAAAAAAAGACTCCGCAGTCAAGTTCCGTGTTACATAATTGGACACAATTCACCAATACCTTGAATATGGCCAGCTTTAAAATTTCGCTATAAATAGCTAAAAGAGGAAAGCCATTTACAGACGGTGATTATATTGATTGTTTTATTGAAGCGTCAGAAGATCTATTTCGTGATTTTAAAAATAAATCAGACATTTAAAAAAAAATTAAGTACATCCCACTGTCAGCTAAAACAGTTCAAGACCGCCCGCCAAAGTGGCCTTAGATGTGACCCAACAGCAATTATAGGACATCAAACTGACTCTTGCATTATAAATTGCTGTAGATGAGTGTTGCGACGTAAAAGATACAGCACAAGTTGCACTTTTTAAAGTATGTTTCACCTCAAGGCCCTAAGGAAGAACTGTTAGGATTGCTGCCACTTATGGGGCAAGCTCGTGGAGAAGATATTGCTAATGCTGAACAAAATTGTCTGGAAGACAATGGAATCAATTCTTATAAAATTGTTTCCATCGCAACTGATGGAGCTAAAAGCATGACGGGGATAAACAAAGGATTTATTTCAATTATGAAGAGAAAAATAGACCATGAAATCCTTTAGTTTCACTGTATAATAAATCAGGAAGCGCTTTGTGCACAGACCTTTCTAAAAGAAATAGTTGACGTCATGAACTTGGTAATAAAGATTACCAACAGAATCTTGGCTAAGGCACTTATCATCGTCAGTTTAAAGAATTTCTGGATGAAATTGATAGCCAGTATTCAGACCTACTTATGCACAATAAAGTGCGATGGCTTTCACGTGGGAATGTTTTGAATAGTTTTGCTTTATGCCTTAATGAAATTAAAATATTCCTTAATGAAAAAGGCATTCATAACTCTGAACTAGAAGACAAATGGCTACAACAGTTTTATTTTATGACTGACCTTAGAATGCAATTAAATGAACTGAACAAAAAACTTCAATGAAAAAGAAACACTGCATTTACATTACTGGAAGAAGTAGCTTACTTTGAAAAAAAAAATTGCTTTTGCTGGCTGAAGATATGGAGATGGAAACATTACTACATTTCAAAAAACTGAAAAAGTATCGGGAAGAAAACAATGCTCCTATTGGCACGAATTACTTCATTACTAAGATCAAAGCAATGAAGGATGGCTTTGCTGAACGATTTGAACAGTTCAAAGTAAATAAGCCTACTTTAGCTTTCATCATGAACCCTCTCAAGGGCAATAGTAATGAACTAAACTTTGCTCTGTTTGACATTGATGCTGGTACATTTCAAAGCCAATTGTTAGATTTAAAAAGTAAAGACATATGGAGTTGTAAATTCACAAATCTCAGTAGTAGCTTAGAAGAGCTAGAAAGGCAGAAATACAATTTGATATCGCAACACAAGTTGACAGCTTTAAAAGAAATGCCTAAGCCTGAAGCAATAATTTTGGACACCTGGTATGAATTTCCAGAATGCTATGACCAATTTAAAAAATTGGCTTTAAGAGTGCTAACGATCTTTGGCTCAACATAATCATGCGAACAAGTTTTCTCATGCATGAAGTTAATAAAAAAACAAGCTAAGAACCAGACTGACTAATCAAAATCTAGAGTAGTCTTAAACTAAAAACTACTAGTTACGTGACAGACCTACCAAAACTATCTAAAGAAATGCAAGGTCATCGTTCTCATTGATTTTTTCGTAATATCTTATTTAATTTGTTTTTCAAAAAGCTACCTATATAAATGAATAATAATATTATGAATTAGTTTTTTAAGTTATAACCTTTTGTTTGTAATTATTTTATTACATACCTACTTAATTATTCAAAAAAAGTATATTTAGACAGAATGAAAAGTTGTGGCTCTTCAGTAATTATTGTTATCTTTTTTGGTTGTATTTGGCTCTTTGAGCTTAAAAGTTTGCCGACCCCGGCCCTAGGGTTTCACACATGTGTGGGATAATAGCAGGGCAACCCCTATTTCATTAATTAATGGGGATATTACCGAACAAAAAGTTCTCAGATTTCAGATCTCTATTAAAGACAACAGTATTCACGAAATTTTTCTCTAAGTAGGTTTAATTGTTTTAAATCAAACCCATTTGTAATAAGGACAACTACCTTTACTGTAGGCCATAGGTCTTATGTTTTCTCTCATTTTTGCATAGGGAATCACGTCACAGCGTTTTTACCTGTAGTTCATGATCAACCTGTATTTGGAAATATCGAGTTAGTGTACATTCATTTCAGTTAAAATCTTTCGGCGCTAAAATACATTTCCATATAATTACAAAAAATATTTGTGGACATTATTAATTTTTATTATTACATACGACCAGCCTTATTATAATGGTCTTCATGATGGCTACACGAAACGAAAAAATTAAATTCCCAGAAATTCCCCGGTTTTTCCTGTGTATCGCATTTTTTTTCTTTGACCTATACCAATGCAATACAATTACATTTTTTGTAAATTTCGTTCAATTAAAGCCTTTTACACAAACTAATAAAACATTTTATACGAACTTTTACTCTTGCAGCCATCCACTTAAATTAATTTACTAGTCATAATACACGTATGGCATTAAATAATAATTTATTCACTGATTTTATTATCAATAACTACATAGGGACTACCTACTTGAATTATGCAAATGAAATTTTCTGGTTTGAAAAATTATGCGTGGTCCTTTTAACATATAGCTGAAATACGCAGGATACAACATGGTAAAAGCATACAAATAGTACAACCACACATAATACTAAAGTATGCAAATATTTTCATGTTTTACGAATAATCACTGTCGTGGCATCCCACAAGGAGCCTTTCAAAGACTGGTTTGAGGTTTGAAATAAGCCACAAATGCTGATGCTCCAACTCCCCGCCGGCATTCAGTAAATGTCGCTTTCACAAAGCCACCAATCTCAGAATCAAACATTTTTGCACAGGAGGATATAAACATTTTAACATGTACAAAAATTCCCCTACTTTTCTTTGTCTGTAGCCACCCTGGGTCTTGTTCAATAAAAGGTTTTCAAATGAAACCCAAATCTCACTTTACTGGCAAATTTGGTAGCGTGCATGTGCACTACTTGTTAACGAGCTCTGCGTACAGTTGGGTGTAGAGCTCCACGGAAGACGCCCTCCTACCTTAAAGCCGCAGAGTCTTAAGTTTAGCAACAGTGTGTGTTGCCACGAAGCAAGTGACTTGTCAACCACACACGAGGCAGGGGAGTTAATTCCACGCACTATAAACAGGGACAATTCGCTCTTGCAGGCACTTACGTGCCACGCGACCTGCTCTGCTTACTGACGTCCGAGACACTGAGCGAGCCCAACCTCTGTCAGTGGCGCGCAGTTTTATTTTTGACGCGGGTGTAGAGTTTAACGTCTGCACTGCCTCCAGAATATCCGCTTCACAACTATATGTTGAGCACTTTAAAACTGCTATCGAGACTTTATTACACGTTCCATTCGCGGCTACTTCCAACTTCCCGAAGCCCTGTTAAAAAGATCTAATTCCAGTATATCCCGCCACCTCATGTTAAAGCTTAACCTAGTCTAGAAAATTACAGCAAAGGGACAACGCACCGAATTTGTGCGCACTCAGTTTAATAATATTTTGCACAATAACTATTTCTTACTAGGCATTACCAACACACCAATTTTCTCGCAGTTTTAATTAATGTTAATTATAATTCAATATCATTAAAGGCACAGTATAAATACAATTTTTATTAACCTAAAATACAGTATATTTATGTTAACAGAATAAATATAAAACGCTTATGATATACAGCATATTTAGGAAACAAACGCATCATATATGGGGTGATTTTTCAAAGGCTTGAATCAAAAAGTGTGAAGAAACCGCGAATAGACTAGAAACCAGCAATAACAGCTCGGCTTAGCATACTGAAGAAATTCATACAATTTTAGTGTACGTTTAATTACCCCGTAACACACTTTATGAACTGGGAAGGTAAATATGTAAATTTACAGCTACTTCCGAATCAGCTTCTAATAAAATTCTCCCGCGTAACATTACGAACTTTAAAATAAATACCAATAGGCACAACGCTAATTTCTGTAGCGAATTCAATATCTTGACATCGTATTAGGTGTATTAGTTTTAACTGGCAAGTCTTTAGAAGTGTTTTTAGCTTGTCGCGGAATTTTACCCAAAAGAGACACAAGAAACTTTGCATGTTAGTGCAAGGAAAACCACTAACTATCAAAATATGACAGTAAAGTAGTTGCATTCTGGGAATAAAAGCAAGCAATATTCCCCAGAGTAAATAATAGCAAAAGGGCAAGGTTAGTTAGACCCAAACTTCTGAAAGTTTAGTTACAAGCTACTATCTAAAAATTGTTGGGTTTATAAATTAACGACACACGAAAAATTACCAAGATCAAATAAATACAAGCCCTAAATTTTCGAAGCAGTTACTGCGATTCGAAAGTGAAAATTTTAGATTTTACTACTCATTTTCTACTAGAACAATACTAAACTATAGGAAAATAATTTAAATATTTTTAAGATGTGAATAATTACAGATTCCAAATTATGTGGCAGAGAATGTGGGTGGGAGTTGAACAAACCTCTGTTTGCAAAACTGTAGTCTGTGTATTAGAGAGTATTATGGAGAATGCGCAGCATTGGATAAGATACCTAACGACTGCTGTTGGAATAAAGCTAAGGCTGAATTGAGTGTTAAATTTTGTTTGCCTACTGTGATAGGCGTTTTAGACTGCATTAGTGTATAAATAAATAAAGCCCACAGAATTTGGTGATAAGTACATAACAGAAACGGAAAGGAGACTAAATTTACAGGCTGCATGTAACACGCACACGATATGACTCCGTTCAGCAAACCTTCGAATGAACAATAACAGCGTTATAATCGTATCAATGCCAAAGAAAGAGCGATAGCTGAGTGGGTATTTGGTCAATTTAAACTAAGTTTTCCTATTCTCGATAATTGAGGACGAGTATAGCTGGCAAAAGTTCCCAAAATAATCGTCAGCTGTGCAGACCTCTGTAACATTGCCAAGCATCTCAATGATGGTTGCGATTTGAAAATTCGCATCTCTACGAAAACGGAAATTGTGAAAATGTTCGGAGAGCTTTGATATCAACGAACTTCGGATCAGTTAGCGAGGAATATAAAAACGTTCCGCCTTTGTTCGCAATTTGTAAATGTATTAAGTGTGTAGATTTAATTTCCTTTGTAAACGAGTCTGATTAATAATAAATATGCATTATAGGCCTACATACACTGTATTAAGTTTTCTAAAATAAATGAAACGTTAAAATTCTTTATGCGCATGTAAAAAGGAAAAACGTCACTAAAATGACAAGTGCGAAAGCCTGTGCAAGAGTTACAACTTACGTGCGTACGCTCTTTACAACAATGTGAGCGAGTGTACGTTGAAACCTCGCCACACAGCACACTTTCAGCCCGTGTGTTTCTTAATGTTTTATTTGGTTTGTCGTTTATGTTATTTTATTTTAGAGAAGACCGCTACATTGAGAATATGTCACGTTACATTATACAATTACCATATATTGCAGTACAAAACAAAACATACAGCAAATAATGGAAAATAAGGGCATCTGCATCTTCACGTTTAATTGTCAATAGTTTTATCTGTTCCCACAAAAGCATACCTTATAGTTCACCAGTAGTAAATTGTGATGTTTCCTCATATTCGCTTTCTACTTTTCATTTCCGAAGCTTCTTTCCCTAAACAATTTTGTTTTTCTGCACGTTGGCACGTTTGTTTTTTCTGCGTTACTTCTATTAGCACTGTTCACACCAATACTTACTCCTCCAGTAACTCTGCGAAATACTAGATTTTCATTTGTCTGCTAAAGTAACTGTACTTTTTTTTTTATCAAGTAGTTTTATTGGCTGATTTACAATGGATGAAAAGTTACTTCTCTTACATACTGTTTCACATTGTTACAATTTTCTCTCCAAGTCAGTGGGCTCAACAAAGTTCGTTAAGGGATGGAGGTCTTAATTAAATAAAAGTTAATCATAATTACCTAATTTTATTTACAATAACTACAAACAACATTCTCTCGACTAATCTCACAATAAATTTATATCACTTGATATTTATAATTAATGACTTAATTTATTTGGGGTAATTGTAAATTGTGTTCAATTAACACAATTAAATAATTAAATTTAAAAAATTAGATGCAATATACAGTAACCTGTTCAGTTATTTTACTAATATGTGAATGTTTGACACTTGCAATATTTACAATGAAGTGCGTATCACATACTATTCCGTCCCACTTCAGTTTAATCCAGGTCCCACCAGTCCGCAATGTTATAGTTCTCCTAGCGCCCTCATTCTCAGTAGCCTTCACTCGTCACGTTTCACGCCCTCTCGTTCATGCACACCACCAACACCTCGTTCGCTGTCGCCTCGCAATCTCCCGTTGTCATCCGCCCACTACACGTCGCTCGTTTAACGCACTCAGCTAATCAGCTTCCGCAAAAAGACTCCCGACAGTCCAACTGTGGCTTTAATTTATAGGGTCTTAGGCCATCGTCCAGAAATTTCTCTACAAGCCCTGTTGCGCCGAGGCTCCTAGTTCCCAGAATATTCTTGCGCATCCTCTAATCTCATCGGATTCTCCAGCATGGGGAATGCTGTGACGCGAGCCAGGTCAGCTGCCAATCATTTATCTTCCCCGGCCGAGCGACGGGGCAGCAAGCGGGTCTGCCTGGGGGAGGGGAGGGGAGGATCGAGGTGGGTGATCCTCGCAGAGCCTGGCCGCGCATGGGGCTCGCGTCAGCGCGTAACAATATTATAGCCAATTAACGGTTACTTCCAACTTTTCTGAAGCCCTACTAAAGTTCTACTTCCAGGATATTCCTCCGCCTCATGAAAACAAAGTTTAATCGTGTATATAAAATTACACGAAAGGTATAACGCACCGCATCCGTGCGCTATCAGTGTAATAATATTTTTCACAAGAACTATTTCTTACTAGGCATTACCAGTTTTATTCATATTAATTATAGATAAAAAAAATATTAAAAAATTTCAATTTAATTAAAATAAAGGTACTTTAACATGAGTATAAAACGCTGGTGATAAGTACAGGACATATTTAAGAAAAAACCAAACAAGTCATGCACGGGGTGATTTTTCAAAGTTCCTATTTAAAAAGTGTGAAGAAACCGTGAATATACTATAGCAAGTATTTTTTTTGTTTCAGTTGCTCTACTGTTATAGCATTTTCGCAATTTTTCATGTACAGTCTTCTATGGCTACACCCGCTTTTTATTTCAATGAAATCAAATGTGGCAACACTGGCATATTAAGGATGAAAATGTAGTCTCTTAGTAGTTTTGCAAGAATCGCCCTACTGTCAAATTTCATCAATTGTCTCCGCACTCATCACAGAGATAAGTAAACTTTACTGTGCCAACCTACTTTCAATATCAATGATACTTAAATGACACGTCAAATACAGATACGCTGAGACACGCCGGCTTGCAGAACACTATTCACCGCCACGGATGTTTACTCGTGTGAAATGCGATGGTTAGATTTGCATGTAAATTTGGTAGTCTACTTGTGAATTTACCAAAATAAACCACTGAGTGAAGTAAGCCTACTGTTCGCATGAAAAACGTGATACTATTTTACTCGCTAGAAGCCTTGTGACCACCTGCTTTATTTTATCCACTTCACCCAATAGCAGGGTAGAGTTTTCTTGCATTAGTTAAACTCCGGCAGCTCTACGTAACTATTTCTCAAAGTGTATACCAAAGAAGCAGTCTAAGGTGACGGCAGTTTCTAATCTTTGGAATTGCAATTCTTCCTCGTAGTCTCCTGGAGGATTTTAACAGCTTTTTTTTTAGAAATATATATATACATATATTTTTTTTTCAGCTTTCACTAACTGCTTTATGGAATATGTCAGTCTATAAATATCTAAATGTAACTAGTAACTCAGCCGTACAGTGATTTGGAGAAAGCAGTCAAATTGGGTTGGAAAATAATTTTCTTTCCTGATACTGAGAGGCCTTCACACTGACAAGAGGTATTGGTCAGGTGAAAACCAGCCGTCCGTTTACCCGGAACTAGATCTAAGGTTCCCTTCAAGAGTAGCACCCACTTTCACCAAGACGCATCCTCCGCGTAAATAATTCTGAGTGGCGTAATCGGCGATCAAACGTCAGGAAGGAAAGTCTGAAAAACTATGTCGCGCCGCCAATAATCCATTAACCCCCTAATCGGACGTAGAAAGTTGACTGAAAATAATGGTGCCGCTAGCCGACTATCACTTTTATGCCTATAATTAACTAGGAGTTTATGGTCACGCCAACACAATGCCATGTTATCTCCACGTAAGATCTACCCATTTTCTACCAACTGCATCAACCAACGTGCTCGACTGCTATAAAATGGAGCGCTTACACGAAAACTATTTTATACTATGAGTGAGAACTTCAGTCTCAAAAAGTTATGGAATCGGTACATTGCCGCTTTTATCTCTCCTCCGCGGGTTATGCGTGACAGCGCGTGTAAGGCCCCGTCTACAATCGATAAGGCGCACATAACACACACAGCATAAATAAGTAAAAACCTGTATGAGATTGCAACGTCCACAACTAGTATTTGACGTGACTTACTTGGCGTTATTTGCGTGATGTGGCGTTAAGATGTCATTTCTGGGTATATTACGCCTGCCAATGAGAGTGAAACGTCATAAAAATTACTGTAGCCAACTTATGCGTATAACAATTCTTGTGCTGGAAATTTTTTTTCCTATTCGTTTGCTCTTTCTAATTGGTGAGAAAATATTTTTTTAATGCGATAAAGTTGAGTTATATTTATCGCACGTATTCTCGCAGTTTTAACCGCCACGCGTTAATGTACTTAAAGCCAAGAAGGAAATTCAGTGGCAGAAAAAAGTATTTATATGCTCACTTGACATTAACTACATTTTAAATACTATATTTTTATAAAGGATTAACTATCAATATGAGCTGTTCAGAAGTCGTTTACATGTATATTATGACCTGCACACATTCTAATATATTCTGTTCACAATCATAACGCAAACTTTATAAAGCATGTCGACTTATACGTCAAACAAGTATTCGTCTATACGCAACAGCGCCATGGCTCATTCGCAGTAAACTTCTTTCATGTGGTGTGAGAAGGAAGATAGCAGTTTGTTTTCATCATTTAAACATTTTGGTGGCAGTCTCGACCAAAAATAGTTATAAAAAATAAATTAGGAAACGACTGAAGAAATAAAAATTTTAGTTTGAGTTTCCGAAAGATATAAGAGCCTACTCAACGGGTTTAATGAAATGAACGTATCGTAAAGCAATAAGTGGTCGCCCGTCTGGTCTAAAGCAAAAAGAAAAACTAAAGACAGAAAAGTTAAGCTGTGTGCTACAAAGATTTCAGCTGACTAACGGAAATTACGAAAGCATGTCACAGTTCACAGGAAACAAAATTTGCTGAATGAAGCTGGATATAATGACCGAAGAATAGCCCTAAGAAACCCCTGCATCAGCCAGACTAACAAGTGAGAAAGACTTGCCTGCTAATGAACATAAGACAGCTATGAGCAATGAAGAAAGGTCGTACTTACAGATGAAAGTAAATTGTACTTACAGATGAAAGTAAATTAAACTTTCTCAAGTCAGATGGGCGTGTAATAGTTAGGCGGAGAACAATTTGGCTACAACATAACATGGTAGAGGTTCCATGCTTGTTTGCGGGTATACGAGTACAAATGGCGAACTGTGTTTTGTCGATGGTACCATGGGCCACATACTCTCCGTTATCATTCTGAGGCCTCGACTTCCCTCTAGCGTCTGCGATATGGGTCTTATTGGCGACTAAGTCTTCGCCCAAGATAACTATCCTAGACACGCAACCCTAAAAACAAAACTGTTGTTGCTATAAAACACTCCACACTGGATGGAAACACTTCCATCCGCGGAATCAGTCCCATTGAGAATGTGGCATATTCTATAAGACAATACGAATGCACATATTTACAAAAAATATTTTTAAAAAAATTAGATGAATGAAGGAAGAGATTAGCAGAAACAGAAAACTTTCGTCAAATCAATCTCACGAACACCGAAAAAAAGGGAGACACCAAGGCTGTTAAAGAAAACCCCTAGAAATTTGTTTACGTATTGCAGACGAATACTTTGAGTGAAATGTGTACTTTGTCTTATTGTCCCTACGACATAAATACGTATTTATGTTACGTATATTTTGTATCCATATCAGAATAAATGAATGTTAAACCCGTCATATTATGCCCTGTACTGCCAGGTATATATTCGTAAAATATATATATATTTTTTTTTTTGCTACTGTTTATGCCGCAAGGTTCTACGTAGTAATCCCACATTTTCAATTTAATTACAGGTAGGGGCGAGCGAAACTGTTTTATGACCGCACTCAGTCCGTCCACGGGAAACAGCGCTGTCCAAAATAATTATGAGAAGTTTAAAATATTCGAGGGAATATAGATACAAAAAAACTACGATACAAACTGGTCTCACAGATATTGAGAGCACGCACAGCTATTATGCTCCGTATCCTGACTGCGTGATTCTTGCAATGTGACCCCCACCCTCCCCTCCCCCCGCTCCATGCCGATTTAAAGTATATATTATAGCATTTCTAATTTCCTCGCCGGACACGCGTACATAGCACGTTAACTTCCGTAATGTGAAAAAGTACACCAACTTAGACCTTACAAGCTGTTTACGGTGAATTGAGCAATTTTTAAAGCCCTTTTTCTAAAAACGTATGCACATTGAGTATCTTTCCGCCATATGTAAATTAACACTGCCATGGGCCTGGTCACCATTCGTGCGTCGGCCAAGTGAAACTGTGAAATATAAAGTTACAGTAGGTCAAAAAGTATTCGTTTGATAATTGCCACACATACTATGATAATTTACCAAATAAGGGGGAGATCAGTTCCTGCTAGTGATACATATTACGTTTCAGCTACACCAGTGTTAAAAAAAACAGATTGACGAGGCATGGCCCGTCGTTTCGGCAGAAATGTGGCATTTTCACGCTCGTTGCACATCGGAGGTCGAATAAGTATTCGTCCGCCGCACAGCAGACTGCACATTTCGTATCGTCTTAACGCTGTCATCCTACCAGTTCGTAACAGAAGCCGCGACAGGACGTTTCTCTTCGGACGCAAGGGAACTACGAAAGGAGAGGCACATTGTGAGAATATTTCGCAAAGGTAAATCATTTTTAAAAAATCGGTGAAACTGTTGATAGACCTGTCACAACAGTAAAGTTTAATTTAAATGTAAGTATAACAACTGTCCAGAAAGTGACAGAAAATGGCCGTCGTCCTGCATTTAAGGATCGCGAAAAACGCACGAGTGCGGAACGTCGCTGTCAGTCCACGATTGAATGCACCAAAAGTGTCGTTGAGCAGGAGATGAGAAAGACGGCATGTGCACAAACTGTACGGAATATCAACCATAATGCTAGATGCAGAGGGCGAACAGCTGTTAGAAAGCCTTACATCAGTGAGGCCAACAATAAGACACTAGTAACAACGAGGTACTGAGAGCAGAGGAGGATGAAACGAGGCGAGTATGTAGCAGCACCGGAAAGCAAGGACGGGGGAAACGGGAGATCCCCGAGAAAACCCGCCAACCAGCAGCATCGTCCGGCACGATCCCCACTTGCGAAAATCCGGGAGTGACCCGGCTGAGGATTGAACCCGGTTCACCTTGGGAGGCGAGCAGTCTAACCGCTCAGCCACCGTGGCCCCAACAAGGAGGCTCGAGATGCCATAGATGATAAAAATTAAGGTTTCCAATTCTGGAGGAACTTAGTCTTCAGCGGCGAAAGTAAACTTAATTAAGTCTGACGGACGTATGCTGGTGTGGCGACAGAAGAACGCAGAGCTGGAAGAGAGATCTTGAACACACTTCAGAACGCGGTGACAGGTCTATTTTTGTTTGGGGATGTACGAGTGCGAATGGTGTAGGTGACCGTTTTTACTGATGAAGCGATGAACCTAGGAATACATCTTCACCCAAGACAATGACCTGAAGCATATGGCGCTGAACACACGGCTTTGGCTGCTATGCAATGCACCTAAATGTATGCAGACAGTCGCCCGATATCAATCCTATAGGGAAGTTGAGACACATCTTAGAAGAAACAGTGCGGAAGCACTGCTATTGAAGCGGCGGAAAATTTTGACAAACTACAAAACCTTTGGTTAAGTCAATGCCAAGGAGGCTGCAAGAAATAATAATAATGCAAGCGGGTTACACACAATATTAAAAAGCAAAATAAGGACTAAGATGTTGGGTGTGTGTTCGAGAAATACTTTTTCGTGTTGCAGTACAATCAATATGCGTACAGTATTTTATTTATTTTCTGTTTCTTTTTACAGCCATTGCCAATTTGTGTGTTAATAATTGAATTATTTACTTTGTAATACAAAAATATAAAATCAATGAAAGTGTTTTCTTTACTATTTCCCTTGCGGTGAACGTCGAAAGTCTTAAGTAACTGTGAGACAAATACTTTTTTTTACCCACTATAAACATTTTACAAATTTACTGTTCTTACACTTAAGTGGGGGTAAAAAAGTAAAATATATANTTTTTTTACCCACTATAAACATTTTACAAATTTACTGTTCTTACACTTAAGTGGGGGTAAAAAAGTAAAATATATAACCAGTATTCACGAACATTTACGCAACAATTCAACGCTAAGACATAACTACTTTTCCTCTGTCGTTACCAACTTGANGCCAGTATTCACGAACATTTACGCAACAATTCAACGCTAAGACAACTACTTTTCCTCTGTCGTTACCAACTTGACTGGGCGCTTGCTAGTCAGTGTGGTCGTTAAAATATATGCAAGTTGGGGCAGTGATAGTATTCACAGATTGATTTCAAAAGTGCTCAATTAACCGTTAGAGTCATATAATCATACTATCTCAAAGACAACTCGCGATTATCCAATATGTCCTACGCGTCTCTGAACTGACGTTTAGTCAGTTGTGTAGTGTGCAACTATAATGAATAATTTAAGATTCTGAATCATCATTGGTGGAAAAACTGTAGCAGAGTTGAATAGTCTTAAGTTTTCCATGTCATTACAGAATTTTTTTTTCTTTCGGAAGGTGAGTGTTTTTTCTTCTCATTGTAATGTTACGAAATCATGCCTACAATAAACGAAATGTATTAATCTAGAATATACGGACATTTTCTTTTCGTAGGGAAACTCAATTACGGAGGCACGCAGTGAGCGTTATAAAGCTAATTTCAAACATACTACAGAGTAGCTCACGCGTCAGAGAGATGGGCTCCTCAAAGATGATCAAGTTGTCTATGGTTTGCTACAATATGTTACGGCACTGAAAAAATTTAATACGATCACAGTTTCCTGAAGTATTTACCACTGAAGAACCAACACATCAAAGCAATGACCATACAAGTACTTTTGTGGTAATGGCAAAATCCAAAATAAATTTATCATGTAGTTGGGATTACTTAAAAAAAGAAAAAACCCGTACAGCTTTAAGGTACATACTGTTTAATTGTATTATTTTTAACACTCAATATATGCAGTTTTATTTTCGGAAACGAAATTTCAACAGCGAAATACACCGCTGACCATTAACATTGCAACACCAAGTACGACATGAGCTATCACAACCACATTTATTGGAGAGAATACCCACCACGCACAGGCGACATGATTACTCTTGCAGCTCGGTATGACTTACAGAAAATGGGGAAATCCGTACTGTGGTGCCGCATAGCGGTAATAACCGCTTCTATACGACGCAGCACTGAGAGGAAGAAAATTTAAATATCCGTCTGGAGTATTTCTACCCAGGCTGCTTCGATACGTGCCCAATAACCGCCCGGTATTACCACGAGTGTCATGTGGCATAACAATCTTCCAACCATGNTGCTGCTTCGATACGTGCCCAATAACCGCCCGGTATTACCACGAGTGTCATGTGGCATAACAATCTTCCAACCATGGACCACACGTTTCAGATGGGCGAAACATCCGGTGAACGCGCAAGCTAAGGACATGGTCATCCAGGAGCCGTCTGACGTGTGCCACATGCGGTCGCGCATTGTCCTGTTGGTACAGGGCTCCGGGGTGGCTCTTAAGATAGGGGAGGCTCTAACACCTGCACGATGAAACCGTTGCTGGTAAGCGTGAGCGGGACTGGAATCCTATGGCGCACCATATCATAGCTCCTGGCGCTGGGCTACTATGAACGTGCACGATTCAAAACTCTACCAGGCGTGCGTCACGGTGTCACCAGATGTAGACGCGACCATCGTGGTGTTGCAAGCAGAATCGTGATTCGTCGGAGAAGACGATGGTGTACTATTTGATCCTCCAGATCCGATGTTCCACGCACCATTGCAGCCGCAGGCGCTTTTGGTGAACAGTTGGTGGCAGCCGCAGTAATAGGCGGCTGGACAAGATACCGTGATGCTATAGACTGCGACGAACCGTGCATATGGACCCAGATTGATGTGCCACATTCCGTAACGCCTGAGAGAGGGTGTTTTAATGTGGCTGTACTATCCGTAATCGCCTTGCGTACCACATGTATCCTCTCGCTCGTTGGTTCTAAAAGGGCCGTTGGCTTCCTGCACAATTTTATCGGCACATCCCTCCTCGACCCACTGATCCCATACCCGCTTCACTGTAGTTTCATTTCTTCCCGACACGAGAACCAATTTGGCAGTAGGATAATCCGTAATCCCATTATTCTCCCGCTGTAAAGGCGGAAACCTTCGACGTGGCATGTTCACTCCGTCTGTGCACACGAACAGCGGGAAAACAATACAACTACCTCTCAGTGGCTCCACGACCTCCACTTGTATACCGCTTATCAGTGTCTCCATTGGCGCACATGCTGCGCCACTCGGCTGAACAACCATCACGTCATTGTCCTACCCTGCTCTACGCATTCCCTCAATGTGTGGGGTCCGTAAGAAATGTCCTCCTTGGTGTTGCAATTTTAATGGCCAGAAGGGTGCTCATTTCAACAATAGTAGTTTTACGCGAACGGAAATTCTTCGTAGTACTAATAAACACATGAACATATAATTTATTTATTACTAAGAGTTTATATTTAGAGTTTTCTGTAATAAAGTATAAGGCATCTAAATATCATAAATTAAAAACTATAACATATTACGCATGGCCTAATAAATATGTCTAGTTTGTTAGATTTGTTCACATGAAATTTCACCTTTCTGAAAATCTCTCAGAAATTCATTAGTCGTTTTAACATCCACTCACCATCTGCAAAATTAGAATCATCAATGCCCCAAGGAGAATGTCAATGCGTTAAGTTATGCCGATAGTTTTTCTTTGTAAATATTAAACAAATTATTATTCATGTGATATAACAAGAAAAAATGCACTTACTACCAATAAACATTATACACAACATACGATTTAGCTGGAAGAATAATTGCAACATAAGTTTTAGACTCTGTATTTATTTAGAGCTGGAATTTTAAGAGTAAAATTAACTATTAAACCGCTATAATAAATTTGATATTCTTTGTCCTTTCTAGCATTCTCATGGGTAAATAGAACTCGTGCGTTTGCGCTGGAGGTGACTAGGAAGAAATTTAGAAACTGACCAAACGTATCTTTTTTGTGCCATAAAGAGTCCTGCCACCAAAAGGTAGGAAGGAAGATTCTAATAGCAACGAACACTTCCTTCCGCTCCCAACACGCGAGCGTGTTGGGAGCGTGCGCCGAATCTGCGCACGACCTACTTCCCAACACGAACAGATTGTTTTTTCACGTCACTGGGAAACTAAATATAGGATGGTTCAGTATATGATGGTCAAATTGAAACTCTAGATAGGAGCCGCATCGCGGAAAGTTGAGATTTGGAACATGAGGTCTACGAAGCCAACGAAAGGAGACGAGGGCGTAAATATTTAACCCAAATACAGATGTCTGGGTTGGTTACGTATATCTTTGACATGTTGTGTGAACACATGACAGGCAGTACTGTACAGGGCCATTCCAATGACTAATTTGTACCTCACAAGATTTACCCTAAGTGACTGCCGCCAACCCCAACATAAGCATGACAACGGCGTACGAGATCCTTCCGCACCCATTCCCATGAGTGTTGAGTCTGTCGCCAATACATGCACTTACTGTAGTAATGTAGGAACGACAGAGCCCCCCTTCCTCACGCGCACACCTAGGGTCGCCCACATATCTACGTCCTTATCTCCTTTAGCTGGCCTCTCGGATCACATGTTACCAATCTCAAAAACGTTTCGTGGTGTGGCCCCTATTCGTAGTTTCAATTTGGCATACCTTTACTTAACATTCTGTATATTTTGTTTATTATGATACGCTAAAGAAGCACATTACATTTTTGCTTTGTGTTTTGAATGTCTGTAACCCTATGTTCACTTGGCCATTCCAGAGTGGAGGCAGCAGTTAAAACNATTTTTGCTTTGTGTTTTGAATGTCTGTAACCCTATGTTCACTTGGCCATTCCAGAGTGGAGGCAGCAGTTAAAACCAGTTTCCTACTATGCCTTTCAATGCAAAGTTATGCGGTATCGCGCCTGACTCAAATACGAAAGGTGATTATATCCTGGGCTGGAAAATCTATAAATCTGTCGAATGTCAACTGTTTAACAAGNTGACTCAAATACGAAAGGTGATTATATCCTGGGCTGGAAAATCTATAAATCTGTCGAATGTCAACTGTTTAACAAGCCTTCCTTTACGTCAAGCCTAAGTCTAGAATCACATTCACGTCCCGTTCCAGCTACACAGTACATGCAAAGGAGCTAGTGTGGTCTATACTTTCCACACACTAACCATTCTGACACGTTCTTGCACAGAGAAAAAGCAGGATTGGCAGGTGTAGACATTCGCTCGTACCGCAGTTAATTACGCTTTAATTAAGCCTGTGCTCGTACTTNAAAGCAGGATTGGCAGGTGTAGACATTCGCTCGTACCGCAGTTAATTACGCTTTAATTAAGCCTGTGCTCGTACTTTGAGATGGCGAAAAGAGAAGACTAGTTTCTCTTAATCACAGTTCTCTTTCCTTCCCCTTGTAGCTACGAGTAATTTCTCAGCGATATTAATGAGTTTGTTGTAGTGTCACTTTCTCGCTGGATTACCGACTACATTGGTTAAGCCTGCAAGGGAGGTGGCGTTCTGGAATCGCTTAACTGGACGATTACACGCGTGACAACGCCATGAAAACAGTCCAAATGAAAAGTTTAAATAAAGTCCACGGTATAGATAGGTCCTAAATTATTGCCATGTGGGAAACCAAAGACATGTAGAACAAATTACAGTACAGCGCAATCACANTATAGATAGGTCCTAAATTATTGCCATGTGGGAAACCAAAGACATGTAGAACAAATTACAGTACAGCGCAATCACAAATGTACGTAGTCGTCAGCTATTTCGAACGCGCTGATTACATTTAACTCTTACTTAAAAACCAACTTACAATTTTTGGATGCATCACATGTCACGAATCACGGGGTCCCGCAAAAATATATATATTATTTCCATCAAATCCTCTGTATTAACAGAACTCAAAATACGTTAGACAGAAACCCGGATGTTAGCCACCTTGTACAAATCGTTGCATACGTGATATTGCATTTGTTGTTTCAAAACTCTACTTTCACGCATTACCCAAAATTTAGGACATTAAAACCCAATTAAGTTCCAAGTCAGCCATTATTCCCTGGAATGCATCACTACGAAAATACTTTTTAAANAGGACATTAAAACCCAATTAAGTTCCAAGTCAGCCATTATTCCCTGGAATGCATCACTACGAAAATACTTTTTAAACACAATCAAACGTGATTTTTGATATGAAATTGTAATACTACAAACAATTACGCGTACACAATCTAAATGTTTCGTGACTAAGTCTTCGTAATTTTTGTCCATTCTAGTAACATGGGTGCAGAAATCAAAACAATAGGCCTAAGCTCGCAGCGCCAACTACCCTCTACCATTAATATAAGCGATGCCACATGTGAGTATTTCAATGGCATTATTAGACAATCCACTCTTCACAAACAACGAATGCATCACTTAGAAAAGATGCACAACTTACGAACCACTGCGTGACACGCGGATCNTCCACTCTTCACAAACAACGAATGCATCACTTAGAAAAGATGCACAACTTACGAACCACTGCGTGACACGCGGATCACATGTTTACGCCTAAAAGTAAATTCACAAGTTTGCAGATCGCACGATCAAGCANACCACTGCGTGACACGCGGATCACATGTTTACGCCTAAAAGTAAATTCACAAGTTTGCAGATCGCACGATCAAGCATAACTGAACTGATTTCAGTGGCATCTATTTTTATTTACACTTCAGAGTTAGAGGTTCCCCGAGTTATCATAGTTCTCCACTTGCTTTGGTTCGCCCATCAGCTGCCGAGAGAGAGTTTTCGTTTCTTAACATTTGCTACGTTCTGAAAAAGTCGAGCTTCCAAAATTATTTTCTTTATTTTATTTCATTTTTTTAGTTTATCTATCATTTTTGTTTTCCTGATGTAAATCACAAAAATATGTTTTCTTCGCCATATTTCTCAACCTTATCTTCAAAACATCTTTAATGGCAGCCATGGACCAGGCTGTGTTATATAGGCATTGTCTAGGCGGAAGTATTTGAGGTCGGTCCAACTTTATCTGCGTAGACAACGCTGATTACTTACACTNTAGGCATTGTCTAGGCGGAAGTATTTGAGGTCGGTCCAACTTTATCTGCGTAGACAACGCTGATTACTTACACTGAAGAGACAAAAAAACTGGTATACCTACATAATATCGTGTAGGGCATGTACTCCACTAATGTCTGAAGGTATGCAGGAGGCAATTCACGTCATGAATCCTGCAGGGCAGTCCACAAATCTATAGGAGTGCGAGACGGTGGAGATATCTTCTGAACAGCACGTTGCAAGGCATCCCAGATATGCTCAATAATGTTCATGTCTGGTAATTTNAACAGCAGGTTGCAAGGCATCCCAGATATGCTCAATAATGTTCATGTCTGGTAATTTAGGTGGCCAATGGAAGTGTCTAAAGTCAGAAGTGTGTTCCTGGAGCCACTTTGTAGCAACTCGGTAGCAACTCTACGTGTGGGGTGTCTCATTGTCCTGCTGGAATTGCCCACGTCCGTCGGAATGCACAATGGACATGAATGGGTGCAGGTGATCGGACAGGATGCTTACGTACCGGTCACCTGTCAGTCGTATTTAGACGTATGAGGGGTCCCATTTCACGTCAACGGCACATGCCCCATACCATGACAGAGCCTCCACCAGCTTGAACAGTTCCCTGTTGAAATGTAGGGTTCATGGATTCATGAGGATCTCTCCATACCCGTACACGTCCATCCGCCCGATACAATTGGAAACGAGATTCGTCAGACCAGGGAACGTGTTTCCAGTCATCAACAGTTCAATGGCGGTGTTGGCGGGCCCAGGCGAGGCGTAAAGCTTTGTGTCATGCAGTCAACAACGGTACACGAGTGGGCCTTCGGCCCCGAAAGCCCATATAAATTATGGTCCGTTGAATAGTTCCCACGCTGGCACTTGTTGATGCCCCAGCATTGAAATCAGCGCCAATTTGAGAAAGGGTTGCACGTCTTTCATGTTTAATGATTCTCGTCAGTCGTCGTTTGTCCCGTTCGTTCACGATCTTTTTCCGGCCGCAGCGATGTCTAAGATTTGACGTTTTACCCGATTCCCGATATTCACGGTACACTCTTGAAATGGTTGTACGCGAAAATACAAATTGTATCGCTACCTCGGAGATGCTATGTCACATCTCTCGTGCGCCGACTATAATACAGCGTTCAAACTCACTTAAATCTTGATAACCTGCCATTGTAGCAGCAGTAACCGATCTAGCAACTTTTCCAGACGTTTGTTGTCTTATATAGGCGCTGCCGACCGCGTCGCGTTACTCTGGTTCCATACCTCTGTTATTCGCATACGCAGGCCTATGCCAGTTTTTTTTGGCTCTACAGTATAAAACCGGCGTGAAATGCTCCGTTTGGCAATTTGCGTAATCTGTTGTGTGTGGTTGACGTGGTCTACGAGCATTTGAATCCATCGGTAACTTTGCCACGCAAGAGATGCGAACCAACAATGAATGCGCAATCTTCAATCCTCTATGTGAATCCATAATTAAGCTTTGTTTTACTATCCCTGGTGCTCCATGTAATTTTAAAATATAATATGAATTTTAACTTTTGATACTATTGCATAAGTACGACCTATACACTTCCCCTACTAGTTTTGATCCAGGAACTGAGAAATATTGCAGAAATATCTGACAAAAAATTTAAATTATTTGAAACTAAACACAGATTAATGGGAGGAAGAAACTGCTGCACCGCGAAACTGCAACATCGTATACAGTGGGTTTTAAGATATGTTAAAATTTTGATTTATTTTTTATATGATCGTATCCGTTCTCCCAGCACTGTGCTCATTCCCAAGAGCAGAACTCATTAATAAAAACAAGAAGTTACGGATATAACTAATGAGCCTACTTTCCTCTACATGGATGCACATTCTAAAGAGGTTGGACAGATAGGTTTCGAAGTCTCGTTAACACCGATAACATTAGAGATGGGACCAGAAATAAATGAAAACTAGTGAATTACAAATACACACGTGCGTTAGGGGCACGGTGGTGCAGTGGTCAGACTACTCGCCTTCCACCAAGGCGAACTGGGTTCGATTCCCAATGGGGTCGCTCCCCGATTTTTGCAAATGGGAATCGTACCGGACGATGCCGCTGGTCGGAGGATTTTCTCGGGGATCTACCCCCATCCTTGCATTCCGGCGCTGCTCCATACTCACCTCGCTTCTCCCTCATCGGCTGTCAGACCTCCACACGTGCCGTACNTCCTTGCATTCCGGCGCTGCTCCATACTCACCTCGCTTCTCCCTCATCGGCTGTCAGACCTCCACACGTGCCGTACCCAGGACCAAGTCAGAATGCCTCCTACCGTAAGCTGATTTTCAACCAACTGCATTTTGGAGGTAGGGCTTTGAGTATCAGCTTCGGTTGTAATCAGTCTAAAGCTTTGGTAGACTCGGTTTACCAACCTGAAATATTTATTGCGAAATCATTTTGAAAACAAATGCGAGTCACTTAAATAATGCAAGTTTACATGGTCTTCCGTAGNAAATATTTATTGCGAAATCATTTTGAAAACAAATGCGAGTCACTTAAATAATGCAAGTTTACATGGTCTTCCGTAGCACTAGTGGTTTACTGAATTTGGTGGAAAGAGTTTACTGGTTTCAGAGACATGAAAGCTTCAATTTTTTGACGGTATCGTACAAAAATATCAAACAGGCTCCGTGTAAGCATATCTGATGCTTCTAATAGATACGGTCAGCATAAAAAGTTTGGTTGAATTCTGTATAATAATTTAATAGATATGACAAACTTATCTAAAAATTTATATTACAACCATTTTGAAGAACAATTTTTTGATCCACTTAAACCACGTTAAATTTACTTGGCCTACTATAGCACTACGTGTGTGCAGAATTTGGTGGGAATCTTGATTGGTCCCCAACATATGGCATAAGAACTTATGTGGTGTTATCTTCATTAGTATAGAACAAAACTTTTGTATTGACACATTCTATGTCGGATACTGCTACATATTACGATTGGTTGAAATAGTTTAGGACATACTGCATGCTAACCGAAAATATTCACACGACATATTGAAAATATGAGACTTCGTCCTAAAGTCAAATTTAGATGGACTAAGAAAGTATAATTTGTTGCCTGAATTTCGTGGGCATCAGTNAAATATTTATTGCGAAATCATTTTGAAAACAAATGCGAGTCACTTAAATAATGCAAGTTTACATGGTCTTCCGTAGTACTAGTGGTTTGCTGAATTTTGTGGAAAGAGTTTACTAGTTTCAGAGACATGAAAGCTTCAATTTTTTGACGCTATCGTACAAAAATATCAAACAGGCTCTGTGTAAGCATATCTGATGCTTCTAATAGATACGGTCAGCATAAAAAGTTTGGTTGAATTCTGTATAATAATTTAATAGATATGACAAACTTATCTAAAAATTTATATTACAACCATTTTGAAGAACAATTTTTTGATCCACTTAAACCACGTTAAATTTACTTGGCCTACTATAGCACTACGTGTGTGCAGAATTTGGTGGGAATCTTGATTGGTCCCCAACATATGGCATAAGAACTTATGTGGTATTATCTTCATTAGTATAGAACAAAACTTTTGTATTGACACATTCTATGTCGGATACTGCTACATATTACGATTGGTTGAAATAGTTTAGGACATACTGCATGCTAACCGAAAATATTCACACGACATATTGAAAATACGAGACTTCGTCCTAAAGTCAAATTTAGATGGACTAAGAAAGTATAATTTGTTGCCTGAATTTCGTGGGCATCAGTTAATTTTTTCCGGAGATAGAACACAAAAGCTTTATTTGTGATGTGGTGCTATATTTCAAAATATCCGACAAATAAGTATGTATAAGTCTAGCGGATTTGATACTTGCATAGATAATGCCAGCATACAAATTTAAGTTGAAATAGGTTACATTGTTTCGTAAATATAGAATGCTAATCTAAAATGTTTATATGACAGCCATTTTGAAAATAAGAGTTATCCATTTAAATTATGTATGTTAACGAGCCCTACAATGTTATGTATATGCAAAATTTGGCAGGAATCTGTTCAGTAGTTTCAGAGGTATATAGCAAAATCTATTTTCCATGTTGTACTATCTTCCAAAATTGTGTACTAATAATTTTTTTTAATTCAATGCTAACTTCATGCATTGTCAATGTACTAAATTTGGTTTAGATAGGTTAAATGGTTCCCGAAATATAACAGCATGCTAAATTTTAAACATTGTCTCCATTTTGAAAATAAGTACCTGTTGTGATGGATAACTATAAAAGTTGGGCGTACTTACGAAATAGTACATGCGGACGGAGTTTGGTGAAATTTTATTCTCGGGTTGAAAAGTTATTGGGGGCGGGGTTACATACTATTCCAGAAAGACATTCGGGATATTCCATAAGCCTATCTTTGTTGAAAATCGGGCATGTTCTAAGTACGAAATAACTTTCACTGGTGTTTCTGATCATACAACCGTAATACAAAGTTTTACGTAAAAGTTCAAGCAATTAAGTAAACCGAGATCTGATGTAATATCGGCCACAATGTATCATTTGCTGTTGTCACCGCGTCGCTGCATTGTAAAACACGTGACTCAATGCAGCCTTTGCATCACGGCGTGGGAAATATCCTAAAGCGTGTGTTGCAAGAAACAGCCACATTCTCCGGTGCTGCCAAGTTTTTGAATCAGATGTTTTTTTTATACTACAAGAACCCCTCTACCTGAAAACTTTTCACTATCACGTACACAAGTTTTTGCCAAGGGTTACCGAGAATCACAATATGTCTAATATCTGCATCAGGGTAAATATAAGCAAGCTGTAGGAAAAGCACATTTTTCAACATATTTGAAGTCCTCATTCATATTTTGGTAAAATTGACATGTTTGATAATAGTAGAAAAACAAAAAAAAAATGTTTAAAAATGTTGCATTTATGCATAATATCAAGTAACCTTCATGGTAAAATAAGCACACCGTTCTGCCTTAGTAGTCTTAAAATAAGCTTAATTTCTGAAGAAATAAGTTACTTTATTTTAAGATTGACTGATTGACTTCGCTATCTGAGCATTAGCGGGTAACAGGAATGAAAGTGTTAATACCTCAATGAACCTAAAAAACAACTTTATAAATCTGACAAATTGGTTTATCCATAAGCAGTTGAGTAAACATAATAGCACAAGTTGCCATGTTACGTGTCAGTAACGCCTTAAGCGCTCTCTGACTTCTGCACCTTATAGTTTATTCGTGGTTTCTCCGTATTTTTCAAATAAAACCTTTGGAAAAAAAAACCCGAAAATTAGGTTTTTGGTTAATTTTTTTCTAAATGTGTTATATATATAATTTATCAAGAGTTTTATACTTTTAACATAAAAGTACCTTAATATAATTTATAGATAACATATATCAAAGTTAAATTCAACCAAAAATTTATTTCATTTATAACTATTATGAATAAGAACAGAGAAAATGAATAAATAGTTTTTATACAAAATATTATTACACTGAGTGTGCACGAATTCAGTGCGTTGGCCCTCTGGTGTAATTTATAAGCTTCGTTTGTATGAGGCGGAGGAATATCCTAAAAATTGAACTTTAGCAGGACTTCAGAAAAGTTGAAAGTAACCGTGAATGGAGTACACACAATTTCTGGAGATATGTTGTCGGAATCAGAAAAGGAAGTTACGAAGTATCGCACCTGGAAAAAAAGCTAGGTATCATTGTGTAAAATTAATAAATTACCCCAAGGAGTAAATTGGATTTTTGTGCACATTGTATGAAATGATAGCTGTTACGTCACGACGCTTATTTTATTCTACTCCTAAAACCAAACCAGCCACCAAGTCAACCAAAACCGCCCTTTCCCGCCTCCGCACTGATCCAATTCTCACGGGTGCAGTCGTGTCAACATCACATCACAGGTAACAAGCCTGCGTTTTCCTGACAATGCTTTCTAACAAGGAAACCGTTGCCAGCTTAGATAAGGTAGGAAGGTAGGTAGGTATAAAAAAAAATTGTTTAACATCTCTTTGACAGCTAGGCCTTGTTCGGAAGCAGGAACGGAGCAAGGGGTCGGCTATGGCCTTTATTGGGGAAACATCCCAGCTTTCGCATGAAGGGATTTCGGAAAACCGGAGGAAAACTAAATATGGATGACCGGACCGGGGTACCGACCCAGGTCCTCCCGAATGAGAATCCTGAAGTTTACCACTTGCGCCACTTCACTCGGTTCAACTTATATTTCATTTTCTAACTCAATCTCGCATCCGCGCTTTGAGGGAAAAAACACGTGGAGGTGGATAAATGGCTGGTCAGGCCTTGCGGCTTGGACAAACCACCACCACCGCATCGTTAGTAGTCGCTCGTGACGCGGCTTGTCGGCGATGTAAGAGACTGCGAATTTCTCCTCTGTGCCGCATTCCGTGTGACGGTCTCCACACTTCACTTCCGTCAGCAGTTGATAGCACAGCGCTCCTTCCCCTTTCTCTAACGGGGTCGCTGATTACCGGGACTTTTGGTTGCACTCCGCGCCATTCCTTTAGGGCAGTGATGCGACCCCGTAGAAAATATTTTGAAGGAGAGCAGAAATTTTATTTTTAAATATCAGTTCGATTGTTAACCATGGAATNCGACCCCGTAGAAAATATTTTGAAGGAGAGCAGAAATTTTATTTTTAAATATCAGTTCGATTGTTAACCATGGAATAAGCGCTTGGTTTCTAAGCAGAGAGGACTTCATTGAGCTTTCCTAAAAACTGTTCACGGTTAAATGAGAAATATTGAAATAAACCTTTGAAAAATGCCACTGCCCCTACCTGTATACCTTCTGACGGCCCATGGCAACGCCAATTCTACGTAGTGGGATAATACACGAAGTGCATACAATAGATCATAATCAGGGCTTTNACGGCCCATGGCAACGCCAATTCTACGTAGTGGGATAATACACGAAGTGCATACAATAGATCATAATCAGGGCTTTCGAAAGTACTCAGTTTACTATGAACATCCTTTAAGCTATATTTGGGTACCGGGACGGGAACAATTTTTCAAACGACACACAGGTATCCACGAGAACTAAATGTACATGTTATACTATTCGCGGTTTCTTCACACTTCTTTNACATGTTATACTATTCGCGGTTTCTTCACACTTCTTTAACCAAATCTTCTAAAAATCACCCCACAAATGACTGAGATAAATTTCATAATAAAATGCCATTGTCGTATAACACGTATTTTAATCATTTTATTCTGAAGATAATATCTTAAAGTGACTGTGGGGAAAGTCGCACGAGTGCTCTGACGACAATGCCAAAGTGTATCAACATCAGATACTGGGTGCTCACGTTCATAATTACGGATTTGTACAAAACAGCACGAAACGTTCCCACGTCTGATCAAGTCATGTTTATCACTTCGCTACTGTTGAAAAAAAAATCCGCTCTCCCTCGATTGTCCCTGTGTTTAGTCAAATATTATTACACTTGTGATCAACTTTTTTTTTTTGTCGTTCGAACCGTAGAGGGAAAATGAGGTAGAATGCGGATGCCAGATGAGCAGCAACAATCTGTATCCCAAAAAGAATGGCTTTTCCACCCGTAACTGAAAAGCACTGAAAATAAAACTTGTGTATGGGGTATGGGTTAGGCTAGGACGTCGCACAATGTAATAACGTGGTAGTATTGAGAAAAGGACCCACAAATGGACTCCACTTAAATGATACTATAGGGGCGTGTGGAGAGTGTAGGATAAAAAGTTTTTAAACACCCCACGATTAGTTGACACTGCAATGAATAAAATATGTGGTGTGTGATAATAGTGAGTAGTTGTTAGCATGAATCAAGTTGTCATAAGTAACTTTTATATTAGATTGAAAGTAATAGAATAAATTGTAGCGAACGAACACATTAGCAATATATAAATCATAACACTATAAGCATAATAAAAAAATAATGCCACTGAGCAAACTACCAACCAATAAAGCAGTTCAATCATTGAGGAGAGTTTAATTATTGCGATTGAAATTTTAGTGAAAAAACAGTTAATGTTCAGATAGCTCAAATTTAATTGTATGCTCAATTCAGAATAATTATAATTACAGTTGACATGTGGCAGCTTGATGTAGTTCTTTCACACTAGGAAAAATATTATTCTATGTCCAATAAAAATATCTCACTTTGTTCTACTCCATTAATCAGTNAGTTCTTTCACACTAGGAAAAATATTATTCTATGTCCAATAAAAATATCTCACTTTGTTCTACTCCATTAATCAGTCAATACTTTTTCTTACCTCGGCTTAGTTGTTTTATAAGATATTTAGGTAGATGCACTAGATCTCTACTTCTGTAGGAAGCGTGGACAAATTTTACAAGGCTATAGAGAAAGGGTTGTGCAGAATTCTTGAGGACTATTTTAGACAAATCATATTACTTCGAGCTGCTTTCATCTGTAACTTATTTCAGTCTTTACTTATCTGTAACTAATTCTTCTGTAGCAAGAAGTTATAGCAAATTAAAATGATTCTATTATATCAGCGCATGTTGATATTTTGCCTTAAAGTTTAACTTCAATAGTTATTGTTTCTGATGGAAATTCTTGAGCCAATGTTGGGGAAATGCGTATAAGGCTAACAGTTTCATTTTTAGTCTATGGAATAACCATTGGTGATTGTAAGCGATTTCTAATATTCTTTAACCCTGCTGCCATGTTTGAAAACTCTGTTCTGCGCTATTGCAAGGAGATTAGCGTGTTTTAGCAGCATACTGCTGGATTTTGGTTGATTTTTACATCTAATTTTCTTTCGCATTTATATTCCAGCGTTTTCATTTGCATTATTTTCAACGAGTATTCGTCAAATGGTTGTGCGGAAGGCAAATACCACGTGAGACTACCTTTTGCTTAGTGTGAACCTATTGCTTCTAACAATGTGAGGCAGGATAATATTTACGTATGATTCCATTGGGGTTAAGGTAAGAAAATATTTGTACGTGAACATAAAACTTATCTATAAATAAATATATTTTTATTAATGTGTTACGTATGTTGAACATAACACTTTCTGTATTATGTTCTTANTTAAGGTAAGAAAATATTTGTACGTGAACATAAAACTTATCTATAAATAAATATATTTTTATTAATGTGTTACGTATGTTGAACATAACACTTTCTGTATTATGTTCTTACGAACTTAATGTTGACGCACTAGTAAAGATACTCTATACTCATTTTATATCAAGTTAGATAATAGGTGGTTAATTTAGTATATAATAGCTACATGTTCAAAACCATACAAATNAGTTCTTTCACACTAGGAAAAATATTATTCTATGTCCAATAAAAATATCTCACTTTGTTCTACTCCATTAATCAGTAAATACTTTTTCTTACCTCGGCTTAGTTTTATAAGATATTTAGGTAGATGCACTAGATCTCTACTTCTGTAGGAAGCGTGGACAAATTTTACAAGGCTATANGTTTTATAAGATATTTAGGTAGATGCACTAGATCTCTACTTCTGTAGGAAGCGTGGACAAATTTTACAAGGCTATAGAGAAAGGGTTGTGCAGGATTCTTGAGGACTATTTTAGACAAATCATATTACTTCGAGCTGCTTTCATCTGTAACTTATTTCAGTCTTTACTTATCTGTAACTAATTCTTCTGTAGCAAGAAGTTATAGCAAATTAAAATGATTCTATTATATCAGCGCATGTTGATATTTTGCCTTAAAGTTTAACTTCAATAGTTATTGTTTCTGATGGAAATTCTTGAGCCAATGTTGGGGAAATGCGTATAAGGCTAACAGTTTCATTTTTAGTCTATGGAATAACCATTGGTGATTGTAAGCGATTTCTAATATTCTTTAACCCTGCTGCCATGTTTGAAAACTCTGTTCTGCGCTATTGCAAGGAGATTAGCGTGTTTTAGCAGCATACTGCTNTAACCCTGCTGCCATGTTTGAAAACTCTGTTCTGCGCTATTGCAAGGAGATTAGCGTGTTTTAGCAGCATACTGCTCGATTTTGGTTGATTTTCACATCTGATTTTCTTTCGCATTTATATTCCAGCGTTTTCATTTGCATTATTTTCAACGAGTATTCGTCAAATGGTTGTGCGGAAGGCAAATACCACGTGAGACTACCTTTTGCTTAGTGTGAACCTATTGCTTCTAACAATGTGAGGCAGGATAATATTTACGTATGATTCCATTGGGGTTAAGGTAAGAAAATATTTGTACGTGAACATAAAACTTATCTATAAATAAATATATTTTTATTAATGTGTTACGTATGTTGAACATAACACTTTCTGTATTATGTTCTTAATAACTTAATGTTGACGCACTAGTAAAGATACTCTACACTCATTTTATATCAAGTTAGATAATAGGTGGTTAATTTAGTATATAATAGCTACATGTTCAAAACCATACAAATTAAAAGGTATCGTCAATTTTAATTCCTACAGTCATTATGACTAAACTCATCAAAACTTAAATGCATAATGTAACATCCTACAACCAAATGTTATTTTTACATTTAAATCTGGTAAGAAAATTTTTCAAGTCTAGCTAATGAGTACAAAATCATCTGCGGATATTGTGGCTTCTGTAACAAAATGCATGCCCTCTGTAAGAATGGCTGTGCTGACTGCATCCAGTTGTTTCAGAGGTTTATGACCATGCTGTTGCTGCCTAGTGTAGGTCAAGCAGTTTCCTTGCAGACATTTCAGAATTACTTGTGCAAGTCTGTTGCTTTGAGCAAGACTGCGGTAGCCCTGTCTAAATATTCCAAATTTACGTAGATAGTTCTATCGATAGACATAAGTGAAGGTCTAAGAAGAGTTTAACATTGAAGTGGGGACTAACACAAAAGTAACTTCTCAAATTCAATATTTTTATATACTCAAGCGAGTTAAGTCCTTNACATTGAAGTGGGGACTAACACAAAAGTAACTTCTCAAATTCAATATTTTTATATACTCAAGCGAGTTAAGTCCTTTTAATGACTAGGGTTTGGGTACTATAAGCCTGTTGCACGACCCCCTCCGCCCACTGTGGCAAACAATTATGTTGTCACAACGGGTTTTAAGTTAGTGTTAAATGCAATAAGTTTTTTGACATTCGGTTATGTATTATACGCCCTTAACTGAAGATGGCCGAAGTGCTAGGGGAGGAGTGACTGCTAGCGTGTCAATGAAATGTACAATCATTCAACGTAAGTGTGGATAAAAAGGTGTGTTGAAACCTGGACTTCAGGATTGTGCACAGAAAACTTGCATTACTTCAGTAGACTCCTGAATACTGCCACACATTGAAACTGAGAAGTGGTAGAGGTTATGTGCAGGCTATGAACGCTCATACTCGCTTTAGCGCGCACGGACACCAAGTATTCCTCCAGAAATCTGATGATTTAGGCCATCCCCAAAAATGGTAAGCATATAGCAAAATTATTTTTGCGCCCATGTGTATCTTTAAACAATGTAGAGTCTTGCTGAATTTATGATTGGGTTATTGTCATTACTACCTGCAGACGAGTCTCTATTAGTATGCGTGCAGTATTTTAGAAGCAGACAAAGTTAGCCCAGTCTCATGGAAAAAAAGTTAGTTTATAGGAGACAGCGAATACCAAAAGTAACCAATGAGACATTCAGACAGTCCATTGAGAGCTGACATGCAGTTAACATTTATCGCATCGCAATCTTGGTATTCTCAGAGAGGAATTNTTCAGACAGTCCATTGAGAGCTGACATGCAGTTAACATTTATCGCATCGCAATCTTGGTATTCTCAGAGAGGAATTTGGGACAATATTAAAGTTAAAAGGTCGAGTCTTCCCAGCCCGTCCGAATTGAGGGGTAGGAGCAAGTAACCGCGTGACGTCACAACAACAGCAGTCCCGTTTGGGTGCGGGCTGAACCACTTTTACAGTAGAGTGTTCTAATTGGCAGTGTTTGGGAAAAGGGTGGGTGAGGGTGGCTGAGGGGCGAGGGGGTCACGTGACCATATTTTGTATACAAAAATTATTCATTTTGTAATTTCGTATTTGCTTTTTGTACACAGCAAACCTTTAAGAAATACCAAATCGCCACAATATTTATTTTNCATTTTGTAATTTCGTATTTGCTTTTTGTACACAGCAAACCTTTAAGAAATACCAAATCGCCACAATATTTATTTTCATCTAAAGGCTGCATGTTAGTGTAACCTACAATATACACATGGATATGAATAATTAATTTAATTTGGAGTAAAGAACTGTACTTTATTATAACAGATTATACACTGTTCACGGTAAAGTGACCACTTTTGAGGTACTAGTTACTTTTCCCTTTCAGCCATTTGTTATCCTTTAATCCGAATTGAAACATACAAAATCTCAAATTTCTCAATATAGAAATATCCAATCGGCACATTGTAAGGGCCGGGTTGGGGGGCGGGTACTGAGTGCTAGTGGTGCGTGCTAACCGCTGGCAGGCTATCGCCGGCGAAGTACCGTTGCGTGGGGCCGGCAGGGCAGCCAGCTATCTGGCGGCGGAAAGGAGCCTATCGCGCTGGGCTCGTGCCCACGGCGTGACCCACTTACCCACCTGCCGCTCGCGCACTGCACACAAACACTACGTCTCGTCAA
>NQII01003880.1:0-14693 GCA_002778355.1 Clitarchus hookeri | reverse complement strand
GGGGGGGGGGACACGCGGCGAAAGAATGTTTGTTTACCCGCCACCAAGGCGGGACCACACACCACCTCCCCCCTCTACACCCATCACACTTTCCACGGCAATGTCTTCGTTCAAATGCGCTCACCATTACTACTATTACTACTACTACTTACAGAAGATTATACAGAATATCGTATTAACTTCCCTCAACAATAATTGCGAAGGAGACATATATTCGACAGTGTTAAAATTTTTGACTAAACCTGTAATAACTGGACTGTTACTTAGAGGCAAGTGGTGCTCACGAATTCACAAGAATTAAGTGAACGCATGTTTTGATAAGATTCATAACGAAATTTNCTTAGAGGCAAGTGGTGCTCACGAATTCACAAGAATTAAGTGAACGCATGTTTTGATAAGATTCATAACGAAATTTTTTACTGAAGTGCACACACAATCGAGAACCATGTTTAACGTTGCCTCTAGTGCACCACATTTGTGGCTAGCAAACCACACGTCACTATTTAATCAAAGTCCGTTACTAAACATTAACACAGAGGCCGTGGAAATTGCCTCAAACCAGTGAAGTTGAAAATCTGATCGAAACTGTTCCTGCAGATTTATTGACAGGGTACGATTAGTCCAGTGACAAGTTTTACAGATTTAAACGACGATTTGCGACGAGGTTCTCTGCTCCAAGAAACTGCTGCCCAATACGTTCCACTTATTCGTCTGCATAGACTAAAAATGAGGTAAACCTACTTTTGTCTTCATGTAGCCAACAGTGATGATCGTGTTAGTCTACATTTGAAATTTCAACGAATCTGCCTTCTTTTATCAATAAAATACCTTTTGACTTAGTTTTAATGCCACCACAACTTGTTTAAATAAGTTATAAGAACTAAGCGAGTGAAGAGATTTGGGTGGCTCTTAGCATGGATGTCTTGAGAGCCGACGAGGGTGAAGCGAGATGAGTATGAAGCAGCGCCAGAATAAAAGAGCGGGAGAAACTGGAGATCCCCGAGAAAACCCGCCGACCAGCGGCATCCTCAGGCATAATTCCACATCCAAAAATCCGGGGGTAGGAAGTGTACAAATTTATTTAGCACACATAAACCGCGTCCTAACAGCCTACGTTATTNCTTAGAGGCAAGTGGTGCTCACGAATTCACAAGAATTAAGTGAACGCATGTTTTGATAAGATTCATAACGAAATTTCTTACTGAAGTGCACACACAATCGAGAACCGTGTTTAACGTTGCCTCTAGTGCACCACATTTGTGGCTAGCAAACCACACGTCACTATTTAATCAAAGTCCGATACTAAACATTAACACCGAGGCCGTGGAAATTGCCTCAAACCAGTGAAGTTTAAAATCTGATCGAAACTGTTCCTGCAGATTCATTGACAGTGTACGATTAGTCCAGTGACAAGTTTTACAGATTTAAACGACGATTTGCGACGAGGTTCTCTGCTCCAAGAAACTGNTGTACGATTAGTCCAGTGACAAGTTTTACAGATTTAAACGACGATTTGCGACGAGGTTCTCTGCTCCAAGAAACTGCTGCCCAATACGTTCCACTTATTCGTCTGCATAGACTAAAAATGAGGTAAACCTACTTTTGTCTTCATGTAGCCAACAGTGATGATCGTGTTAGTCTACATTTGAAATTTCAACGAATCTGCCTTCTTTTATCAATAAAATACCTTNAGCCAACAGTGATGATCGTGTTAGTCTACATTTGAAATTTCAACGAATCTGCCTTCTTTTATCAATAAAATACCTTTTGACTTAGTTTTAATGCCACCACAACTTGTTTAAATAAGTTATAAGAACTAAGCGAGTAAAGAGATTTGGGTGGCTCTTAGCATGGATGTCTTGAGAGCCGACGAGGGTGAAGCGAGATGAGTATGAAGCAGCGCCAGAATGAAAGGGCGGGAGAAACTGGAGATCCCCGAGAAAACCCGCCGACCAGCGGCATCCTCAGGCATAATTCCACGTCCAAAAATCCGGGGGTAGGAAGTGTACAAATTTATTTAGCACACATAAACCGCGTCCTAACAGCCTACGTTATTCATGTATTAGGTAGTGAACTGGCAGAAAAGCAGTCTGAAGTTGGGAAAGAGTGGCTAATTTGTACCTTGCATGCGCACCCCACCCCCATTTTCCCACAGCAGTATTTTAGCTACTCAAGTGAACGTTCGGCGAGGAAAGTTTCACCGATCGGAATCTCCGACAGTGTGTGTATTTTTTTAACAGTCACCTGGAGTGGCAGCTTTACTTACGAACGTCGTCGGCTCGAGAGCCGCATCGCGCGGTGAAAGGCCGAAACTTCCCTGACGTGAGATTCATCTTGACGCTAGGTCGAGGGGAGGGGGATGCTGCGACCCCACCTCCCGCCACATTTCCTCCGCACACAACGTCCGTACGCACGGGCGGGCAGTTCCCGCAGTTACTACGCTGTTCGCGGTAAACTTGAAACTATGAAAGCAATGCTCGACATGTAATATGCGCCTGCTGTATTCTTCCGCTACGTGTAAAATTAACTGTCACGGGCTTAGTCACTTTATCCATGCACCGGTCAAAAACAATTTTGAGACTAGAAGTAAATATTTTTAATATTCATGAAAGTTTACCCGANCTTTATCCATGCACCGGTCAAAAACAATTTTGAGACTAGAAGTAAATATTTTTAATATTCATGAAAGTTTACCCGAAGTTTTAGTTTAACGTTAGGATAAAATACTTTCCCTCCATCGTTACCAACTTTATAGCGCACATATTCTAGTCGGAGAGTCCGAAAATATACGCAGTTATAGGCAGAGAAATTTCCCAAAAGTTAATTTAAAAGTGTTAAATCAACCGTAAACAGCATATGCAACACGCTGTCGGCCTGAAACCACACTTCGTGAATTTAACTGCCTTTAACCATTCTTTACAAATACCAACTTTATTCTTCAGAAATGTGGAAGCTAACAATCCCTAGATATTCTACACTTTGTTNCTTTATCCATGCACCGGTCAAAAACAATTTTGAGACTAGAAGTAAATATTTTTAATATTCATGAAAGTTTACCCGACGTTTTAGTTTAACGTTAGGATAATATACTTTCCCTCCATCGTTACCAACTTTATAGGGCACATATTCTAGTCAGAGAGTCCGAAAATATACGCAGTTATAGGCAGAGAAATTTCCCAAAAGTTAATTTAAAAGTGTTAAATCAACCGTAAACAGCATATGCAACACGCTGTCGTCCTGAAACCACACTTCGTGAATTTAACTGCCTTTAGCCATTCTTTACAAATACCAACTTTATTCTTCAGAAATGTGGAAGCTAACAATCCCTAGATATTCTACACTTTGTTNGCCATTCTTTACAAATACCAACTTTATTCTTCAGAAATGTGGAAGCTAACAATCCCTAGATATTCTACACTTTGTTCAACCCTCTTTAGAATGACTTACACAAACTTTTCCACCGTACCTTCAATACATTTAATATTCCCGACCCCTTTCAGACACACTCCCAACTGTGGGAAGTGTTTAGGTAACATCCCCCGTATTAGCTTTTCTCTATACCATGTGGATACCATCAGAGCCAAAAAGGCTGACTTCGTCTGGACTTGAGAACTTCTAGTTCTTATTTAGGGGCTCTTTAGCAAGGTGCAGTCTTGCAGCATGGTTCTTACTAACGTAGGTGTTCTTCCTTACCAACCTGATATTATAGAAGTTCCTACAGAACACCCGGCGAACTGCCGCTGAACACTTTTCTTAATGGGATAAAATTCCAGTTTGGTGGGTAGTTTAGGAGCGCTTGTAGGGAGACAATTTTATTCGCAGCAATATTATTCATTCTTCTTGCGGGGACTGAAGTGTATTTGGGTTTTCTTGGTACCTTCCCAACTAATCCTTGATACTTAACAGCGTTCTGAACTGTAGCTTAACTAATTTACTATTCGTCCTAATTTTATAGAGAATTCTCAAAGCACTAAATTTACAATGTCTCTTTTAGCTCGGAACGAAGTTCTTTGTCCTTCACATTTTCTTGAGACCACTGCAGGTTGCCTGCGAAACAAGAACTATAATATACGCGCACACGCCCCACAGTTGTTTATGCTGAACTCTAGGCCACCAAACAACTAAACTTATAGTGGTGTGCGAATAGCAAAGTGACCGTTTCAGATTACAGATAGTTTTTCCTTTTTCTTCTCTGGGACTGCGCTTGAACGAAAATATTTTATGCCCAATATTTTGTACATTTTTCTCTTATCTGCAATATAAAAAATCTTTCATAAAACAATTTCGGCAACGTAATGGAAAAATATACTTCCATAATGGCTAAGGATGTGCATGCATAACAATGTGATGAACTGTATACTGATTTATGCAGAAAGACAATGCCGTATAAAAAACAGACNAGGATGTGCATGCATAACAATGTGATGAACTGTATACTGATTTATGCAGAAAGACAATGCCGTATAAAAAACAGACAGAAGTCGTTGAAAAACACGAATAAACAGAACTAAGTCTAACATTCGAGAAGGGTGCGAAATAATTGGTACAACTAATGGGGTAAAAGGAGATTGCTCTGAAACTACCACTTTCAAATATCTATTAAATTAGCAAAAAAATATAAAAAAATTACAAAACGAGGGAAGAAACGGCTTAAAACAGTCAATATTGTTACTTAAAAACCTCAAATCAAGAGAAGAAANAGGATGTGCATGCATAACAATGTGATGAACTGTATACTGATTTATGCAGAAAGACAATGCCGTATAAAAAACAGACGGAAGTCGTTGAAAAACACGAATAAACAGAACTAAGTCTAACATTCGAGAAGGGTGCGAAATAATTGGTACAACTAATGGGGTAAAAGGAGATTGCTCTGAAACTACCACTTTCAAATATCTATTAAATTAGCAAAAAAATATAAAACAATTACAAAACGAGGGAAGAAACGGCTTAAAACAGTCAATATTGTTACTTAAAAACCTCAAATCAAGAGAAGAAACATTGAACGTCTACCGCTAGCTATGACTTAACTTTCCAATGAAACGTCTAATGCAGTCCGCTCATAGCGTGCAATAATGTCGAGGCGCAACTTGAACCTTACATTCCCACTAGTCACACAAGTGGGAACAAACTCGTTGCTTACTGACGTTATATTTTATGTATGCATGCTGGTTTTAGGTGGCCTGCTTACTAAATTAGTCTAAATTTACGCCTCAAATCTGTTCCAAAATCCATGACTTATCCGGGATCCGTATCAGGAATTATTTGTTCGAAGGTAGTGATCTCGTCCAAGAAGTCACTGGGCTTATGAATAATACTGATAAAATTAAAAACAAGATTATCTAAGAAGCTGGTGGGTGGGAAGGCAAACTGCACGATTCTGCAGAAGCATTCGCCTGTAGTGAAGGACAGTCAGCAGGACGAAACCATACTTTAATAGTATATATACGGTACGTTATTGAACGCTGACTGCTTTTCGTGCGCCTGTAAGGATTTAAAAACCTATGCAGAAAACTAAGAATATTCTGCGAAAACATTCAGCAATAAATTAACCGATTAAGAGAGTTAAACGAAGGAAATATTTGACATGGGTAAGTGAATAAAGTGTGATGACAACATGCAAATAAAAATGCATGTTCTTCACAAATGAGAGTGACGCATTCTGCGTCCCTATATTTTATTCGTCAGAACACACGCTCTGGCGGAGCTCGCAGCCGGACGACCNTGACCCGGAGGGTCGACAAGCACTCCGGACACGTGCAGAGATGGGGCAAGTTGAATATGGTGATGGACGCTACAAAGCCACGTGAAGGGGGGAGCAACAGGGCAGTCAGTGGAGAGACGTCGAATCAGTCAGTCGCGGATCGAGCAGTCAGTCAGCCGGAGTCAGTAGAGGATCGAGAATGCATCACGACGTTGACCTCAGTCGGAGGCCGTCAAACGGGACGTGCGGCGGGAAAAATCCAAGAAAAGCCAGTCCGACGTCGTCAAACGCAGAGTACTGCGTGGACCCGAGAAGAAGGAACTTCGAAGCCAGGCGAGGGAAGACAGCGCAGCAGTGTCAGATAAATAGTTCTACACCAAGTGTGAAGAATCTTCCCCCCCCCCCACGACGCCAGTCGCGGCGTCAAACCATACGTAGCCTACATGGGAAAAGGGAGGGAGTTTGTCTCTTGAGTTCATGTACCAGTTAACCTGTTCAAGCAACAATAAAACTCGATTATGTGAACTCACACAAAGCCAGTGTATGTTATTAGTAAACTGGACCTAGAGACAGCAGTGTCGACGTATTCCTACGCCCCATCACTGAGGGCTAGCATCATGTGCTGGCGCCTCACGCCGCAAAGCAGAATCAATACCTACTTCCAAACGTCAGCATTTGGCAGGTATCAAGAGTATATAATTCACTAAAGTTATTTCGACTGGTAACTTAGAACACTATCCTAGCTGAACCAAAATACGCACTGCTTGTTCGCGGTTATCACTTTTGTTATCAACGTTTGAAAAATTCCCCCGAGTCTAACTGCATGTATTTTGATAATTGAATCTGCGATTCAAATGCTCCGACTCCACGAAAGAAATTAAGAGCTGCACAGTTATGTTGAAACCACAATCTACGTCGACATGTGGACAGGTATTGTTGGAGATACTTTGATTGGGCCGCACATGCTGCCATTACGCCTCAATAATAACATGTACCAGAGTTTACTGGAGAACACATTTCCTGAGCTCCTCGAAGACCTTCCTCTTGATATTCATGTACGGCATGCAATAAAACGTCGTGGCAGAGCCTTTCATTGATGCAGGAGGCCGCACTTTTAATCAGATTTTGTAAAGAATTCCAATGAAATTTAAATTCAATGGATTTCTCTCATTCTCAATCGCTTCAAAATGTGCCTCAATTATCAATTTCATACCCATGATTATTTAATAAAGCACGTCTGTTTTAACCTATTCTAACATCCCTACAAGTTTAAGTACTGAATTGTGTTACACCTGGTGTGTGCATTTGTTAGTTTCTGAAGCGACCAGAATTTCTAATAGGCCTACATGAAGCAGGGTACTTAAATAGGATTTATAATAAAATGAATGTGGTTAACTTCAAGGCACGACAGTACTGCAAATAAAAGCTAATGCAATTGAAAAATAAAAATAAAAATACACCCCATAACTATTGGTATGTAAATAATCATTACAATTTAATTTTAAGTCAAATACTAGAAGAACTGTTTCACATTTATATTTCTTTGAAATAGATTTTTCATTCAAATGAATGGCACACAGCAAAATGTTATTTTGTAAAATAGTTTAATAAAACTTACTATATGTGTAAATTAAAATTGTCAGTGGTTATTTATGTTTAAAAAGTGTTAATTTTCGTAGAACACTTGCCTAAAGGAGATTTCATCACTATTTGGCCTTTCACATCCCTTTATTTGAAAAGGGCCTGTATTGCGGAAAGTAGAACGTCTGGTCACTCATTGTGCGCATGTGTAGATACCACAGTTTCTGGTACAAGTTCCACTCGGCAAGCTTGCAGGGAACCATGAGGTGAAGCCATGGGACTAATCTGCTGACTTGCAATGACTCAACTTCACCTGCAACACAACATGTGTGCACTGACGCGTGTACTTTCTTCTCCGATAAACCCCATGCCCTACCTGCACGGGCCGCATGAGTCGCTCGTGCATTAATGCATGCACTAAGCCTACGGCGCAAGATTAACAAAACGTCGCGTCGTCTGGACGTAAGAAAAGTTTTTTTTAGGCACCTTATCTACTTTCATAAAGTGTGCTATATAACTTTAGTTATAACATTTCTAAATGTTGTGATTACTATTTTGATTGCAACCGATGACTTTTGGTAAGTAAATTTACGAACTATTTTGACCAATCAAATATTCTCATAGTGTGTAGTGGTTGTGGTGGTCACATCATGAAAGTGGCACGTAAATCCAGGAATAGCAGATTCAATACTTAAATTTTGTGAACTCTTGCTGAAACTGATTAACAGGATTAAAACGTTTGGTTCCCGTAAAATACCAAAATGTCTGACATTACAGTTACGAGAGGCTCGTAATATCATACTTTTCCTCAGTGTTGTAGTACAGCTTTTCGTTAGTTTAATGCCAACTGAGAAAACTATGAAGAGCATATATGGGAAATGGGGATGAACATGTCATAGTATGCTATAAATATTGATACGTAATGCTAAAAACTCCTTTTTTCATAAAACAGGAAAAGTCTGTAAAGTTGCCTGCGTTTGTTATTGGTTCATATTTAACTGGTACATGACAAAAGGCGAATTTTTATTCTCCCTTTGATGAAGTAATTTAAAATGATCAAACTGAATAATACAAATACAGACATCATTGCGATAGCATAATGTACCGACATCCTATATACTTAATGCTGACAATGTCGAACCAACATTTGTAAGTTAAGAAGTAATTTAAGTAAAAGTTTTTTTTACTAAAATAAAGATTGAATGTAGTGGGTATCTTATCAGAAAAAAAACAAGCATAATTACACACTAGTAAGTCACCAAGCTTAGACTAGTGTTCAACATTTTATTAGTGTGTAACCACTGTGAAGTACGCCGTCTATATAGGATCTTCCTTCTGGTGCATAGAATGACCAAAAGGTCGCTTTATGACCATTTTATGTGTGCGTGTAGTCCAAGAGACTTGCGCTTCATGGAAACTAGTTCCTTGATGTCTTGTTTTAAATGGGCATAGTTTTCGGTACAAAGGGATCAAATAGCTGATAAAATGAAATACTTTAACACAAATCTCATGGAAAGGTGCACTCCTGTGATGACCCACCCAGTTCCCTGTTTTTTTTTATTGGACATTTATGAAATTTATGATTAGTACTATATTTCTATGGCACTTTCAATTAATGCCCACAAACTGGAAATGCAATTTTCACAGAAACTGGGTATTTTGTTTTTATTTATTTATTTAATTGTTTATTAACGGCTTAAAGGTGCAGCAAGGGCATAGTCGCCTGATCTCACACTGGACCCCATTATATATTCACTTTCACTTGCTAAAAATTAAAAAATTGATTTTGCAGATTAAAACTTTTAAGTATGCAAATTAATACTAAACAAACCAAAGGTACAATTTAATTATTCTCACGCACTCATCATTCACATATGCACACATGCATAACTTCGCGAAATGTAAATGTATTCCCCTCGTCCTCTGGGGTGACTAAGGTAGTACTTATTTACTGTGTTCATAAAACTTATTGAAACTTTCAGTAGGTCTGTGTTCAGTAGGCAGGCTGTTCCGTGCCTTCGACGCGGCAGTGGTGAGGAGCTTGAAAAGAATGTGGTCTTTTGTAGCGGAGTTAACAGTCTATTGTCTGCTAGAGCGCGTGTTTACTGGCTGGCGATCATACAGGTAGGAAAACCGCGTGTAAAGGTAGCGAGGTCTGAAAGAATTTAGTGTTTTATAGAGTTAGAATAGGGTATGAATAGTTCTATCTAGCTTAAGCCAAGACAGTTTTCTTAGGTAGGGGTTAATGGTATCGTGTTTTAAAATTAAATATGAACCTCACGCACGAATTTTGCAGTTTCTGCAGTCGTGTTACGTGACTTTCACTTAGATTGTTATAAAAAAACATCGCAGTAGTCAATTATAGGCATTAGTAGATATTGGACTAAAGTTTTTATTCGAGAAGGCAGTAGTTTTTAAGCGACTTAAAGAATGCAGTGGTGGCTTCTAATAAGGTAGTAACATGAGCGGCCCAAGACAGGTTTTTAACAATTATGACTAACATATTTTATAGTTCTTACTATTATTATTATTATTATTATTATTATTGAAGACAATATCCGGAATGACATGTTTGTTAACGGTGGATATAAGAGCTGGAGAACCAATCAGAATGCACTGTCTTAGCAGTATTTACACGGAGGCTGTTTCGAAAAGACCAATAGCCATTTTATGTAAGCGAGGGCAATATATAGCGAGAAAACTTGCAAATAATCTAGTCTTTGCTCAGAACACACGTACAATGAGATTGATAATTGCTTTCTTTCTCTAGTTCACAAAATATAAAATGGGGCAGCATCGAACTCGCTTCATATTATTTACACGTGTCTGGGCACGTATGTAAAACAGTGTTTAGTAATAAAACTAATTAAAACTGTCTGTGGTAGTAAGACTTCAATAGTGGATATATTAGGCAACGATGAGTTTTTTCGAAAATCTATCACTTGCCTCCGTGTGATTATTTCAGAGAAGCAAACCTAAAATGCCCTTTTAGGTGTAATGTGCAAAACTATAATAAAGTGTACAAAATATCCAAAGTCGCCTTTTTAAAGTGTAAAAGTTTGTTGTTAAAACCAAAGATACAAGAAAGCGATGCGTGCTTTGCAACACTTCAATATCTACCATGTACAGTATGCATATACTGACATTAACATAACTTACATCTTTGACCTAAAAACAGTGTCTTCAATTCTATTTTCCAAGATGATCTTTGAGAAACTTTCACAGTTCTTTAAGTAAAAACTTTGGTTATGCCTATATGCGAGCAGATTAAATTTCAGCTGCCTTCAATAACTATTGGAAATTTTTTTTAACCTCTTGCTATGACAGTCTTCCCCTTGTTCGTACAACCGTACCTTTAGATTACACTTTGCCTCATCTTAGTTAACGAGTTACTCTGTTCGCCATTTTAGTTATCAGTTATGAACAAAACAGCTAAGCTATACAACAGAGACGTCAATGGTATGAACATTGGCACCTTGAACTGGCAACTCATCGTTACTAAAAAAAAAAACGTACCGACACACACGCATTTAAATACGTACACTCATACATACACAGGCACTTTTGCCTTGCACATAATGACACTTCCTTTTTTTCCATCGTTCGATGGAGATATTCCCTGTCCTTTACGTGTCAGAATATTCTAAAATGCGTAATGCAGTATTTCAATTGCAATTATATAAGTCTATTCTACTTTTGACATTTTAAACGATTCTGCTGCCCATAGCGTGGATATTGGCAATAATTCATTCGGTTTACTTTAGCCCCCCTTTCCACTTCCCATCCTTTTCCCGTGTTATATTCATTTCTTGAATTATCTTAAGTTGCTTGATTTTAAGGAGCAGCTGAAAAATGCGACGAGTTTTGTTTTACGATAGTTTATTGGATGATAGACTGTTCACGATTGAGTAGTTTTGAATTAAACTTTTGAAAAATGTCACGGCCCCAAAACTGCACATATTTTAACGGGTACACTGACTGGCATGCACATAGTGAAGTTGGTAACGACGCGACGAAGTGAAAGTAGTTCCATGTCTTAACGTTGAATTAGAAGTGTTTGGTAAACATTTGTGAATACTGAAATAATCTCCTTTCCTTACTGTTTTTTAATACTTAAAGTGAAAATAATTTTAAAATATTTACTTTTCTATTAATATCACTATTTCACTTGGCCAACGCATGCATTAAGTGATCAGGCCCATTGCAATGGTAATCTTAAATATGCTAGAAGAATACACAACTTGCATACAAGTAGATCTTAAGAAGGGCTTTCAAAAGTGTTCAGTTTATTGTGAACAGCAGCCTATGCCTTTCTAATTGCGCATTCTAATTCCGTCCCAGCAGTTTGCACTCAATGATTTCCGATGTTTATACTTTCGACACCATCATTTGACCTCTTTCTCTCAGCGTGACTCGCGGTGCGTTGAACCTTCCAGATGGTCAGACCTCCGAGTGGCAGTTTTTGTGTTGAATGGATGAGTGGCTGAGTTCCGAGTGGCGAGATAAGTGACCAGCGGAAGGGAAATCTTAGACTGCGAGTATCAAGCAGTCGAGAGTGCGGCTGGCAGGTTGGGCTGTTTGACTAGATGCGTGAGTGGACATTACAAATGATGGCCACAGATATACTGAACAAGTGTTGAGTATGAGTTAATAGACTGTAACCAAACATACATCAAGAAGGAAATTAATTAAAGTTGAATTAGACATTTAAAAAAAAGAGTAATAGTATAAACATAATTTAATGCTGTAAATAAGCTGTGTGAATAAATTGGAAATCAGATTCAGTTATTTTATTTTTATCAAGACCTCCATCCCTCACGAACTCAGATACGCCCCTCAGGTGGCCCACGTAACAATTACGTTTCGTTTCGTGTGGCTAGATGAATGCCAAGTATTAAAGCAAATTTTTACATTTCGCAATTCTTGCATAAACGAATTTGTTTTATCACCGCCACAGCATTATAGTAAGCAATACGAACAGTAAGCTCCTGGAAAGAAATCGAATCAAATAAAAAACCTGTTTACATAAATAGTTAAATTAAATAAATCACTTTCAGTTTTCAGGAAAAAATCTACCATATCCCCTAACACACGTTAAAATAAGCAACATCGGAGGTTTTAAGCTTGATAATAAACTATATTCAGTTTGAATAATCATATTTAAAATTATATACGCTACGTTTTGTATATATACCGTACATAGTTTGTGAATTCAGTGTGCACACTTATAAATTTTAGAATAATATACTCAAACTCACTATCAAATCCTCAATAGTAACAATGGAAAAACCAGCAATACGCATAATTAATTAAAAACATACATAAAGGCATTGTGAAGCTATTTTTAAAGTTTTGAGAATAATCCATATTTCTTGCATACATGATCCTGTTCATTCAGTAATCTAATGATAGCCAATGCTAATCAAATACGCAAATTCACCATTAAAATACAAGAACTAAAGATTATATACATCTGAATTACGTCAACATAACCAGCACATTCAACTTGGTTCAAAACAAGGGGGGGNCAGTATAGTAGAGGTAAAGAAATTTTTTACAACATAAAGGTTAAAAATCACAGCATTTCGTGGTAAATATGTGCTCGCACATATTGCTAATGTGTGGCGTGTTGGTAATAAAAATAAATTTTTTATTTGTTTTTTTTTCCTTCTATTTTGCTTAGTCTAATTTGTACTCGTTTGTATGAACGTACCTTTATACTAGTATTTTTTTNTTTTTTTTTCCTTCTATTTTGCTTAGTCTAATTTGTACTCGTTTGTATGAACGTACCTTTATACTAGTATTTTTTTTAAGTTTTGCATGTAAATTGGTAACTTCTAAATTGTCTTCGCTGTTAGTCTTATAGAGATATATTTAATNTTTTTTTTAAGTTTTGCATGTAAATTGGTAACTTCTAAATTGTCTTCGCTGTTAGTCTTATAGAGATATATTTAATAATCTTTTCTAGATTTTTATAATTTTATTGTGAAAAAAATTATTATTCTAGGAGTTATATTTTACCGTTTTATTTTGCACTTAACATTATTTTGCAGTTAAATTTGCATAATTTTATAATGCATTCGACTACTTATGTTTGATATCTGTAAAAGATCCACGGGAGTGAGAACAAACCGCCTCCACGCGCAAGACACTGCAGTGTGTTCGCCGTGCTGCGCTTAGGGAACCAAACTGTAATATTATTGGTGAAAAGTCAATCGTCAATTCACGGTTACTTCAAACTTTTCTGAAGCCCTGCTCAAGTTTTACTTTCATACTATTTCTCCGCCTCATACATACACAGCTTAACCTAGTTTAGAAAATTACACCAAAAGGGGCAACGCACCGCATTCGTGCGCACTCAGTGTAATACTATTTTGCATAAGAACTAATTCTTACTAGGCATTAACATCTCTCTTTACTAGTTTTCATTCATATTATTTATAAATAAAATATGGTATTTTATAAACAAAGTAAAAAATAAAATTGTACGGAAAACAAGTTTTTTTATGTTGAATATAAAACGCTTGTGATAATTGGTATATTTAGGAAACAACCAAACACGTAATACATATACTATGAAGAAATATTTTACCAAATTTTAATGCAGGTAGCTCTAGCTACAAATTTCGCAAACTTTTACACAGTATATTTTGAGATATCCTGTTTAGAGTTTTCATTTTTGTCCTGTCNCTAGCTACAAATTTCGCAAACTTTTACACAGTATATTTTGAGATATCCTGTTTAGAGTTTTCATTTTTGTCCTGTCTGAGGGTTCCGAAATAATGTGTATTCTGTGACCAGCGTCTTTAAAAGTACTTGTACCTCATCTGAAGTACAGAATTCTGATAGTCTGACAAATATGGAGCTTACGGTCTCAGCAGACTTTCTTTTACGAAGTTGCTGAATATGTTCTAAATGTTTTGATATATGGGAAGAACACGCAATTCCGAAGAGGCACGGAGGTCTAATGTTGCGTTCAAAACATAGCTTACATTAAAAACAATTATTCGGAGCCATCAAAAGGGTTTAATAACGGCTTTTTCGGACCAATGTATCTCTAAATAAATTAATCGAATTTCTGCAAAACTTGGAATACGGAATTGCCTTTAACTTCGCTGCAAACTTTTCGCCAGTTAAAATATGTGGTCGTCGCTTTAAGCCTCGTGGTAAATACAGCACTAGCGTCTGCACACCAGTCCAGTACTTTGCGCGTGTCTGCTTCGCCCTTATCGTCCCCGCGCTTCTGCGCTTCAAACACTGGCAGTAAGCGTCTGCCCAGGACCTCTAACAGAGCGCAGAGCTCTAGGCTTATAGTTTACATTTAAAAACTGGCCAGCGATTTTGTGCGGCGTCTGCTTACGAATAGCATCTAAAAACTTCTATTCTGGAGTACTCTTGTGGCAACGCC
>NQII01003879.1:211830-234705 GCA_002778355.1 Clitarchus hookeri | reverse complement strand
TCACCACGTGTTCAAAGTCAGGTTCCATTGTAAACTGTTATAAAAAATTTATATAATTTTACGGAAAAGTGCTATCAATGTGATTTGCATAGATTTTTTTTTTTTTTTCAGTTTCTAGTAATTTTTGAGTATTGTTATTGCTATACTATTGCTACTTTTTGATATTCGAGGGACTAGGTCTATGTGGCGTGTATAGCCTTACCACCGCAGAAACTATAGTTTTCTGGTTTCAGTGGCGAAGGAAACTTCGTGTAGCCTCGGGATTGTTTATTCTCGAAATTCGATTCTATAAGAAATACAGAGGCGTTCCGTATTTTGCATTTATGGAAATCATCTCCGTTGACCGCCATTACGGATAGCGTTTCCGTATATTAACTGAGCATTTCCATGAAATGTTGATTGAATAAATATACGGAAATGTTTAACGGTGTACTTTTTGACTATGCGATGTTAGTTGTCTCTTGTTTTTGGTAGTTGTAGTTGGCTTCTGATCGTGAAGGCAGTGCCTCATTCACTACGCTAAAATAATTATGTTGGTCTGCTGATAGACATGTGTGATTCGTTTGCAAATATCTAGGCCATGTCACGGAATATTTAACCCTTTCAGACCCACTTTAAATTACGGTTACAAGTGCTGCAAGATGTACTTAAGTCGACACGACACTTGTTTCGTTGTCACAGCCAATTAGCTGTAAGCTTTATGTTCGGTTGCAGATATTTTAACCAGTTATAACCTACACTAGTAAGGATGTTTTCGAAATATTTACTTACATGTAAGATCATTTATCATTGAGTTTCGCAGTGTGCAGTACACACTAAAATTTACCTGCTCGTGAGTAATGTACACAACTGTATATACACTGATTCTGGATTGGTTGAGAATATGGCAGTGAACCGGTGGTGCGTTTAGTGGACACACACTTCAGCAAAACGTCCTCACTGACCAGCAACATGCCAGAATGTCTTTCGCCAATCAGCTCCTGGAGATCAACTAACCAGATGGCAGCCCGAGCGAAAGGCAATCTCTCACGACGTGCATTAGCCAATAGTGTCAATGGCCCGTTTCGAAAGACTCGCTTGGCCAATGAGTAAGCGAGTACGTGTGCGTCAAAGAAACCGTCACGCCATTTATTTTCTGTGTACCTACCTATTCTGCGGGTGTGACGTGTATGTACGTGAAGAGAATCTATAGTGTTTTGAAACAGTAGCAGAAAATATTTTCGCAGTTTTACTTTGCCGTGTAATATTACCTCTAATAGAGAGCCTCGGAGGTCCTGTGTCCAGTGTAATCACGTGTCAACTCACAGCGACAACACATCCGGATTCTTGAAACCGGGAAACGTGGCAGACGTTGCCATTGGCCGGTGAGATTTCTTGAGGCACTCTCGTCTCCCTCGCCCTTGCATTCCTCCTCCTTCCCATCCCAGTAGCTTGCTTCATGCCTATAAGCCCTGGTATTTCGTGTAATAATGCACTAACACGGTAGATAAACAGACATTGTGGCGGATTATCCCCTTCTCTAACATCCACCACAACGTTCCATCTCGACCTCCGCCAATCATACCTACATCCACACTAAACCAGGAAGATGACAATTGAGACAGCTATTTGCTTTCCCTGGTTGCGGGGAGTGTAAATACAAATTACAAGGGCAAAATTATATTTTCCAAAATAAATGTCACACTAAATCTTGCTCTTGCGCTTCTAAAATGACTCTAATTTTAGTATAAATGTAAGAGTAAAAACAATTTTCACTTAATACCATTCTTAAAATTTATCTACCTGGAAATTAACAGAAACAACATTACAAAACTCACACATATCATATTATTTACAATTTCATTAAACAGGCTTTAGAAACATGAATTTAAAATTCCTAGTCTTCCCCCATCTCTCGTCTTAAGCACACGATCTCGTTCACAGCATCAGTCCTGGAGCCGCGGGTACTCTCCTCATCTGACCCACGAGGGAGTTGGTAGTGCTTCACCACAGGTCCACAATCACAAATCAGGGCAGAGCCGGGGATATTCTCCCCACCAAGACACATTGCGATGCTGGTAGTGCTCGCCTGATTACTTACTCTCTAACACCTCCAAGTTCAAAACACCTATCATCCAATGCCAACTATTGTTTGCAGCTTCCTTGTTATCCCTGGACCGCTGTCACAATACTTGTCTCCCGCCAGGTATCATCTCAGAAAGTGCTCGCAAAACCCTTCCTTCACAGGAGTATAAGATAATTTTCCCCTCAATAACTCTTTAGCCCCGTCTTCTGAAGGCAACTCCACGGCGCACGACTTAGTCCAAAATCTTCTCTAAAATACTCAGTCACGTCTTCTCTCAGAAAAATTGAGAGTACCAACCCATACTTTAATTTTGTTAGTGTCTCGCGTTCATCATTCTCAGATAAGCGTATGATACCCTCTCGTATAGCCCCTCACGCAGCGCCGCTAACCAAGTCCAGATGATTTCTCGACGAAGTCTCCTCGTCTGGTGCGCCTGCAGAATCTTCTGTACCAGAGCTTGCCCTGCCGTATAAATACCCGCTTGACTTCTCCTCTATGCAAAAACCACGCAAGAGCACCAGGTCAGGGAACATCCTGAACGATATGTGTACATATGATTACATCATATTCGATCATAATTCACAAATCACAAGCAATTTACAATATGACATAAAAATCTACCAATCGGGTAAAATTTCACAAGGACATTTCGTGGCGCACAAGACAAATTCCTAAGCAGTTTCAGATAGCTACCCGCATTTTGTAGCAAATTATTCAATTGACATAACATAATATAGTAATAATATCCGAGTCCCTCTTAGCCAACAAGCCCTCCGAGTCTTCTCGTTCTCAATATATGTTTGCGTTTGCCAGACTTGTGTTTGCCATCATAATATGGGTAGAGGGGGCCACCTCCCAGGCCAACGGATATTTTATCCATTACTTTATCTGTTACCTTGTAAGTTCAATATACCATTAGTGTATCCCTGGGTGCGACTTTCAACACATTGCCAGCCCGAGTCGTTTCCCTCTGTAAGATGGTGTCAGGAGAACCAGTAAGACGGGCTCGACGGTCACCCCGTGCTCCTCCTTCCTTTCCATGACACTTGTGGGTTTACCCGAGGTCCTCTGAGTTCACACCGATCCGGGTTGGCCTTGGACTTCAGCCGGCCACGGGTGTGCGGACAGATGAGACCCCTCGTCCATTGCCATGCCATTTGGATTTCTCACTTGAAATCCATGGCTTGGGCCCCAACGGTCTTAATGTAAAGGAGTCGATCAGCCCACCTCCAAGCTACTACCATCGTGACTGTCCATGATTCAAGCTTAAACTTCGAGGCAGATACCCCTATTAGTAAACAAGGCATAGGGAACGCCCGGGAGTTTCCCACGTTTGCTGATCCACCTACTGATGGGTCTCCCAGAGGTACCCCGAGGAGGTGTGGGTTTCCTTGAGCTGGTAGAGGCTATAACTTGCGCTTAACTAGCTCTTTCCGCTACTATGTCTTAACTGATTTCCGCTACTTGTACTGACAATGTTTTTACGTTTTGAGATTTTTTATACGTAATTGGTGGACTTAAGANTCGAGAGGTGTAAGCGACATATCACGTTACAAGGATGCATACGATGAAGTTAAAAGTGGGAGTTCTTTGAGACGAGCAGCAGAGATCTAAAGAGATAACCACGTCTCTCTGCTACTATACACATGAAAGAGAGATGCTACGAACGAAGGTGCTGAGGCATAAAATATTAGTATGGGATATGTAGCTCATAACAGAGTCTTTTAGGAAGATCAAGAACATCTACTGGCCAAATACCTCATCCATTGTGCAGATATATACTTAGGTATTTCTACTAAAGAGGTAAGAAAGTTAGCATTTGAACTCGCCGTTAAATACAACTTAAAGATACCTCCATTTAGAAGTTGTTTTGTTTGATTAGATACTATTTTACTAGCTTCAGGTTTTTTAAATACGACGTTAACTTGAAAATGTTAAATTTTATCAAGTGATTAAAGAAGACTGTTTAAAATGTTACTAAAATGGTGCCATATTAACCTTAAATGAAGTAAAAATAATCAATATGATTTATTAGTAATAAAAGTGATTGAAATGCAAGCATTGTGTATTATTTGTGTATGTTGCAACTGACCCCTATCACTGTTACAACCGCCCTTGGCATGTGGTCAGTTGTAACAGTGGCACACGTTTTGTGAAACGTCTATTGTCTGGCAACTACTGCATCTAGGCCTATCAGTTTAATATACATTTGAAGACAAATGAGTACTCTTCTAAGTCAAGTGACTTATTTGTTGTTTACAGCCAGAATAGCAATGCTACGAGTGATCAAAGCAAAATTGTTACAACCATACCCAGTCTCCCCTACCCTAATAACCTTTTCTGTTTTGCCCAGCAAAACATCAAAATGTGTTCGCACAAAGCAATGTGACCAGTAACGAAAGGAAAACTGCAGTGTGCACGAAATATAGTAACTCGCTCGGTCACACATTAATTAGAGTGTTCGAGCGTTGCAATCACGTAATAGTTTAATATGCGCTGTATACTTGTGTTCAGCATTTGGCTGACAAGCAATGAACAAAGTGGTGCGTGTTTGATTATAACATGTCAAAGAGGCGAGGGAAGTTCCACAGAATCAGGTTAGCCACAAGGAAGACACTCAAAGTACTGGTTACGGATGGCCTTCTGTGTACAATACAAGTCATAAGTATCATTCATGTGTCACGTGTACTCGAGTGTGGACACGGTGCCTGATCGCACAGCTTGCGGGGAACACTTTACTGCGAAAATCGGGTATCCACATGAACCACTTCAGACCCACTTTAATTCATGGGTTCACGTGTTGCAAACAAGAAATGTTATGATGCGGGCTGTACTAAAGTCGACACCACCTACTTCGCTGTCACAACCAACAAACTGTAATATTCGTGCTTGGTTGTACTAATAAGAACTACTAATAACCTAGACCTGCGTACGAGTAAGTTTCCCATTGGCCATTGAACCTCGCAGTGTACAGTTCCAGCCAACTATAAACTTCACGTGCGTTGTATACGTTAGGTCCGAATATGTACATTTATTCGAAAAAATACAACTCACACTACATCACGTAGTATTTTTTGACTATCGGTCCACATGCTACAAACATGGCGGCCGGTATTTAAGCTGTTAACTATCAAGCGCGCTGATATCAAAGAGGCCGCGTCCTCGTTTCGTCTCGGCATGCCAAGTTTATTTATTTAAACATGTAACAAATAAAGGCCAGAGACCTCCTTACAATTACCCATGTTGGTCATAGTCACGTGAACACTGTAAAAATAATAATAAGATAAAACAGATCTTATTTTGTATGTATTTACAAATTATGGCAGTTATTCGGCGATTAGCAGAAAACAAATAAACCATACAAAATTGAGAAAAGAATTATTATATAGTTTGAGGCGAAAATACAAGAAACATATACTCGAAAGTAACAGAATATTTACAGGCGTTAAACATAAACTCCGATAGTCATTTCACGGCCAGGACATCAGATAGTGTTTGCGGCATTTCCTTGATATATATTGTAATACCCGCTAACTTACAGTTCCGCTAACACGTAGGGCGCTAGATCTAACAAAAGTTATGAGTTACGTGTGCCTTATGTGTGAGCAAGTAGGTAGAAAGTACATTGTAGGAACACAACGTGTAATACAGCTGTCAAGAACTTCAGTATGTGATAGAAGAACACTCAAAATAACACAACAACAAAAATTCTAATACATAACAACCAAAATTATTGCTGGGAAAATATCTACTGCTACTTAAAATGATTACTCAGTAGAGACGTGGGCAGAAAAATGTGGAATTAAATTTGTTTCCCTTCAATCAGATGACATGACAGGAATAAAGAAATCCATTTGCATAATAGATTTTTAGATTTTATGTGCAGCCTCAGCAACACTACACTCTCTCGTGATTGATATGTAATATTTTATTTTAGACTTGTAATTGGAAGTGTCTAACTTCCAGGAAAAAATAAATTAATTGTTTTCTTCTTATCTCCAGACTAGCTCAGTGTTTTAAGAGTGAGGTTCTGATTTCCAAGTTGCCCGAGGTTAAAATAATTTAGCGTCAGCTCAACTTGATAAAAAAAAAATTTCGTCTCTGCTTCTTAAAAATAATAGTTCTGGAACTTAGCTGATTTTAATTTAAAAACGAAGGATCCTTGAAGTTCTAGGCGTTCCTGGAGATCTCGTTGTCGGCAGTTGCATCTCCCTGGATGCTGCAGGACCTCTCATCGCGGGCCTCCCTATTCAGGCTCTCGGGGCTGTGGTACCATTACAGTCCCAGCACATGTTAGCACACGCGGTAGTTCGAAATAATTACCCTGAAAATATACGCCGGCGGCGACCGAAACAGGCCTACCTCTTCCTTAAACTTGCCTCGCGTCTTCGCCTCCTTCGAGACGGCTTGTTTTCTGGTTCGAACTCGGCTCCTTGTAATATAATATAATTGAAAACCCTGCCTGCCAAACCCACGTGGGCTACCGTTCTGTCTTCGAACACCAAGTTGGCTAAAAATTCCTTTCAAACACTTAATTAAATAACGCCGTTCAACTGAAAATTCATGAGAGAGCTAGAGGCAGAATTACTCAACACGTCAATTAGTTACCATGGCAAATGATCAATAACGGCTTATATACTAGGGCCTTCTAAACACAATAGGAAATATTTGGCGAGCCGCAGTAGCCAGTCAGACACAAGGCCCATTCCAGAAGCTCGCGCAGCCAATAAAATAATGGTTACGTCAGCATGGGAGGAACCACCAAGCCATTACGCCTATGTGTAGTTGTGTACTGTGAGGTTCTAGGTCAGCCCGCGGCCGCCGCCAAGTATAAACATGCAGAGTGACAAGCGGCAAAACTAAGTGTCTGTCGCCTCTCTGCTCAGCCTACATTAATATTCCCCTCAGGGGCGTGTAGCTGTTTGAACACGCTATCGATTGTCACCTCCAGAACCCCATCTACACTCGACCTTGGCGCTCGCATCACTACCTTGAGTCGAGGGAGGTGAGGCGGGGAGTATCTGCAGTGCTCGACGTACACTCGCAAAGACACCCATCCTGACACGTAGCACCCTCGCCATGAGTGAGCTCGGACAACCGTTGATGTGATAATACCTCCGCCCTTCAAGACAAAACTCGTCCTAGTTCTGTTTCATCACAAAAAGTGTTTAAGGTGATATAAAGTAAGAGTCCACATGGGCAAGATAGGCACGTCTTAGTTATCACCGTCCCCGTTAGATAGCATCGACGTTCATATAGGGTATTTTCGAAATGCTTTCCACGCGCTGGACACCGCTGGTAGTCCGCTGCCGCCATAAATGGGAGAGCGGTTTCAACTATTAGTATGGAGTGACGTTTGATGTAATTTTTCTGTGTTAAATAAGTGCCTGCAGAACTGCGATGCTGTCGAAGAATGTGTATATTTACGTAACAATTTATTTTTTTCTTGTATTCGTATGTGGGTGTAATTTCAATCATGCAGCTGTGAAATATAGTTGGCGAACTACATTTTTCCTGTTTTTTTGGTGCAAGTTTCCTTGGGCAAGAGTTCGCATAAGGGGCAAGAGTCCGCACAAACGTTTATGCGGACTCTTGCCCAGCAATACCAAACGTTATTAAAAACATTTTAAAACACTGGTTTTAATGCGCGCAGAAATTAAAAAATCTGATTGTTTGACAGAAATAAAAGTCTGATATATCCCATATTATTAGTAAAATATAACACCGTGGTTTACAGAAGGAACCAAATATAAAAATTATCAGCCTAGAAGTATTCTGTTGGCTACACAGCAGTTTTATACGACAAAGGTAATTAACCAGTCATATAATACTAACAGATTTTAGTGAAAACAGTACACATAACTGAAAGCGTGTTATGTAAATTAATGTAGCAAATGGATGTCAGCACATCCTGGTAGATGCAAAACGCAATTTCAGATTGTCAGTTTTTTTCGACTGGCTTATGAAAAGACAGCTACGAATGGAATTGCAGCCAAACGCTTTCAGGCGTGTGGTATACTGCCAATGTATCCCGATATATTTTGTGGAGATGACCGTCTTCCAACTGAAATTACTGGTAGGCCTCTTCCAAATAATAATGACAATCAATCGTCTTATGTTAGTGACAGTGCCTATCATATGAGTGCAGAAATACAGCTTGCTTCTACTTCACATCACATGTCAAAATTTGAGAAAACCACAGTCTCAAACATTCTGGTTACGTCTACTGAAAGTGTCCATGAAAATGTTTGTAAATAGTATGCTACAGGTAGCTCTACAGATGTATCCTACAATGTTTGTCTTAGGAATGTGTCCACTCCTGTAAAGTGATCTGTTTCACCAGAAATAATCAGGCGCTTCCCAAAAGCTAGTCATCCATAAAAGAGGCGCAGGAATCCAAAACGGTCTCAACTAATCACATCGTCACCATGCACTCAAATGTTGTCATTACAAAGTGAAATAAAAAATACGCCTAACCGAAAGCAAAAGACCGTTACATCAAAATCAGTAAGCTTGAATACCAGAGGCGTTGGAGCAAAACGCAAATTGACATTAGAGGAAAAGAAAGGAATTGCAAGCTCTAGTAAGGTGGACTATTTCTGTAGTGGATGTAGTACAATGTACGAAGAGCCTCCATCTGTGGACTGGATTGTGTAGCGAATGTAGATCACGGTGGGAGGAATCCTGTACTGATTATATGGGAAAGGTCATTTTCAAATGTCATATATGCCAATAGGACTCTTACCCCACATGTGGAGCAAGAGNTGTAGCGAATGTAGATCACGGTGGGAGGAATCCTGTACTGATTATATGGGAAAGGTCATTTTCAAATGTCATATATGCCAATAGGACTCTTACCCCACATGTGGAGCAAGAGTCTTAATATGCAGTCATGTGTTGTATTTGTATTGTAAGATTTCACAAATTAATTAAAATTTCAGTTGTTGTTTATAACCATACACATAGCATGTCCGCAGCATATACGCGTGNCGGTTTCAACTATTAGTATGGAGTGACGTTTGATGTAATTTTTCTGTGTTAAATAAGTGCCTGCAGAACTGCGATGTTGTCGAAGAATGTGTATATTTACGTAACAATTTATTTTTTTCTTGTATTCGTATGTGGGTGTAATTTGAATCATGCAGCTGTGAAATATAGTTGGCGAACTACATTTTTCCTGTTTTTTTGGTGCAAGTTTCCTGGGGCAAGAGTCCGCACAAACGTTTATGCGGACTCTTGCCCAGCAATACCAAACGTTATTAAAAACATTTTAAAACACTGTTTTTAATGCGCGCAGAACTTCAAAAATCTGATTGTTTGACAGAAATAAAAGTCTGATATATCCCATATTATTAGTGAAATATAACACCGTGGTTTACAGAAGGAACCAAATATAAAAATTATCAGCCTAGAAGTATTCTGTTGGCTACACAGCAGTTTTATACGACAAAGGTAACTAACCAGTCATATAATACTAACATATTTTAGTGAAAACAGTACACATAACTGAAAGCGTGTTATGCAAATTAATGTAGCAAATGGATGTCAGCACATCCTGGTAGATGCAAAACGCAATTTCAGATTGTCAGTTTTTTTCGACTGGCTTATGAAAAGATAGCTACGAATGGAATTGCAGCCAAACGCTTTCAGGCATGTGGTATACTGCCAATGTATCCCGATATATTTTGTGGAGATGACCGTCTTCCAACTGAAATTACTGGTAGGCCTCTTCCAAATAATAATGACAATCAATCGTCTTATGTTAGTGACAGTACCAATCATATGAGTGCAGAAATACAGCTTGCTTCTACTTCACATCACATGTCAAAATTTGAGAAAACCACAGTCTCAAACATTTTGGTTACGTCTACTGAAAGTGTCCATGAAAATGTTTGTAAATAGTATGCTACAGGTAGCTCTACAGATGTATCCTACAATGTTTGTCTTAGGAATGTGTCCACTCCTGTAAAGTGATCTGTTTCACCAGAAATAATCAGGCGCTTCCCAAAAGCTAGTCATCCATAAAAGAGGCGCAGGAATCCAAAACGGTCTCAACTACTCACATCGTCACCATGCACTCAAATGTTGTCATTACAAAGTGAAATAAAAAATACGCCTAACCGAAAGAAAAAGACCGTTACATCAAAATCAGTAAGCTTGAATACCAGAGGCGTTGGAGCAAAACGCAAATTGACATTAGATGAAAAGAAAGAAATTGCAAGCTCTAGTAAGGTGGACTATTTCTGTAGTGGATGTAGTACAATGTACGAAGAGCCTCCATCTGTGGACTGGATTGTGTAGCGAATGTAGATCACGGTGGGAGGAATCCTGTACTGATTATATGAGAAAGGTCATTTTCAAATGTCATATATGCCAATAGGACTCTTACCCCACATGTGGAGCAAGAGTCTTAATATGCAGTCATGTGTTGTATTTGTATTGTACGATTTCACAAATTAATTAAAATTTCAGTTGTTGTTTATAACCATACACATAGCATGTCCGCAGCATATACGCGTGGTTTAATGTGAAATATATATTATTTCAACAGCCACAACCAACTACTGTTTTCTTAAGTGTGATATATTACCCCACATTGCCCTATTCCAACTGAACACAACATGCAGAACTCATTACAACGTTGTGCGCACAGTAGCAAAATTGTCAGAAAAGCATGATCTAAGATAAATAAAAAAACAAATATGGGTATAATTTTTACTACTGTAAAATATTTACCTAGAAATTTCGTACTTAAATGTTTTAAAATATCGATTTACGTAAGTCTATTTTTAATTAAAATTTAATCGTATTTCCTTTTCGGATGCTTAGAAAGCACATTTAAATAAAACCCTTAATCAAGTAAAACTATGATAATAATTATTATATCTGTACGTAATAAAAATTGTAATAATATTTACAAATATTTGTAGTATTTTATTTTATGCCCATGTATTTAAACCACAAAAGTTATAATTTTATAACAAAAACTAAATTACATGAATTCAATAATTGAATATATATTTTACATGCGTACCAATATATATTTTTTACAAACATGGTTGTCCTACTTTACGAAGGTTTTCCTGCAAAATGTACTTTCTGAAGCATCTAAAATTGAAATAAGCTTTAATTGTTGTTAAAAATTTATTTTCTCTTAATTGACTTTTAAACAATTAAATAAGTAAATTATAGGAAGTATTCTGCCGTGTTACCAAATATATGCATTATTTTTTCATTTGCAGCACAAATTGTACTTCTCTNACTATATGCATTCTTTTTTCATGTGCAGCACAAATTGTACTTCTCTGGCAACTTTGGCAGTGTATGTGCAACTTAGTAATAATTTATGTTTGTTGTAAAGTCGGGTACTTCAGAAGTGACTTCAAATAATGTTGTGTAATTACTACAAGCATCTGACTTCCGCGAAAATATTTCATGAGCACGTTGTGTTTTAGAACACTTTTAGCTCAGATCCACTTTCGGGATTGGACTATGTTATTCTTTCCACGTCTTGGGCGTCTGCCCCAGAAACACCCGTGCTCGGTATGGCAGAAACCTAATTTTGATTGTCAAAGTGGGCTACAGGAACTTAAAATAAATATTTCTTATGTTATAAAGTGTTACTCTAAAAATTTTAAGATGTATATATTTATAAGACTTTCATGACTTTTCTATAATTCTGAAGTTAATTGACGAGTTGACTTTTAAGTTACTGTGTCATATTTTGTAATTTGTCACAGTTTTTTATTAATGTTAATTGATGTTTGATAAAAAATTTCATAGTTAAATAACTACAAAACAATATGCTGCATATTAAATACGACTCTGTTTAAATATGTGCAAAAATATGTAATAAAAATTACAGCTGTATAAAAGCTAGCATCCCATTGAAATATTTTCACGTGAAAGTTTGCGTAAAATATTTTCTACATTGACATTAAAGTCATGGTTACTTTATTTAAGTCAGAATTCGTCTTAACAGTTCCCATTTGTTAATATGCAATAGCATTTTGAATCAAAGTATTTAAAAAAATGCCCAATATCGGTAAAAATTAAGACTGTAAGATACGTTAGTGTATTTAAATAAATTCTGTCATCGCTAAGTTAGTGTGTTTAAAATACTTTTCTCGTCGCCTTGAAAGGAGCAAGGAAAATAAGCGTGCAATTGAGACTTTGTGTACAGCAGACTTAATATTACGTCACCTGAATTTCACTGAGTTGTACGGAGTTTGATGTAACATTACATCCGCATTCTCTGGAAACACGGGAGACCAAATATTGCTCTACTGAGAGTGCTCTTAAGATTTTCTGCTACGTAATATTACTTACGTCAAAAACTATCAAAGTGAAAATTACTCAGATGAGCATGACGGAGTGTGTATTATTCTACATAGGTAAGAACATTTGATTGGGACACTTTCAACACTGCATTACGATTGGCACAAAACCGGCCAGTAATGAACGTTGTACAGTATAGTAAGCTTGTCCGGTGTTGTGTGAACCAACTAGTCGGTTGTAAGTAGGGGTATACGAGAAACACAACTGATAGTCATGCTTGCCCAGTGCACAGGAAATAAACAAGATATATTACCAGAGCTGTACACAGCCAGGATCATTGCCCAGTGCACAGGAAGGAAACAAGATATATTACCAGAGCTGTACACAGCCAGGATCATTGCCCAGTGCACAGGAAGGAAACAAGATATATTACCAGAGCTGTACACAGCCAGGATCATTGCCCAGTGCACAGGAAGGAAACAAGATATATTACCAGAGCTGTACACAGCCAGGATCATTGCCCAGTGCACAGGAAGGAAACAAGATATATTACCAGAGCTGTACACAGCCAGGATCATTGCCCAGTGCACAGGAAGGAAACAAGATATATTACCAGAGCTGTACACAGCCAGGATCATTGCCCAGTGCACAGGAAGGAAACAAGATATATTACCAGAGCTGTACACAGCCAGGATCATTGCCCAGTGCAGTCAGTTACTTCCCGGTGGGTAATGTTATTTGCTCTGGGTTATGAGTGGTTTCCTCCAAGTATTTTTAACAACAAGCTTATATTTTATTGGTTGCATGTTCGAAGGATGTGTGGAATTGGCATTAGTACAGTATAAACAAAGTATCAGTTGTTTGCAACACTTTAGAGGATAAATTACTTCGCGACTGAAATGGTTAAAATAAAGAGTATACGAATTATTTAGTTAATATGCTGTTTATCTTATTTTAAATTATGAAGGTAAATGGATTTATAATTCTCAGACATCATTTTTATTTTTTTGTAAGCCTATTCGCTATTTATTCTACACAGTTTAGTTACAGATTTAATTTATCTGCGTACAATATGCTTTCGACCATTATTCTATAAATAAAGTAAATTACATTATTTCTCAAAATTTTTATGAACGGTTCGTTGGAGTTTATTTTGCTTTTGTTGAACATGTAAATGTTCTCTCTTTGTCTCTCCTGTCGTGTAATCACGGCTTTATTTTCCTGTTTAATGAGCGCCTATGTGATAACGTAAACGCGTGTTAAAGTGGTGCACACTTACATTGTTTTCCTAATTGTAGATTGACGAAAGTGGTGGGTCAAAGCTTTATAATTAGGTGTTATCGAGCAGCAACCACAAGAGGGATAGAAATACGAGGTTAATGACAGAAAATGGCGGGAAAACGATACCAAGTATAATTTACACTCGTGCGCCATTCCNTTCATCGAATTCATGTCGTCTACATGGCACTTGTTGCACCATTTGATTGCTCTCACAACAATTTTGCAATATTGAAGATGCATGATTAGTTTGCTATCTGCAAGAACTTGTTTATTTTTCTATTAGAATTCGTAAAGATAAAGCACAAATATGGCAAAACAAATATTATTGGGAAGTTTTAAAATTGATATTACATATATCTTCAAGGCAGCGATTTTTCAACCTTTGAAAAAGGNTTCAAGGCAGCGATTTTTCAACTATTGAAAAAGGTGCATATTTACTGACAAAACCAGTTAGAATTGAGTCACCTATATCACGACTGCATGACCATTTGTTTGTTGGTCTCTATATTCCCATTTAAAAATCCCCTATTGATTCACACAACACCGGACACACTTACTATACTGCACAACGTTTATTACTGGCCGGTTCTCTGACAATATGAGTTTAAAATGTCCCAATAAAATATTATTTCCTACGTAAAAAAACGTACCATCCATCTTGTTTATTTCAGCAGTTTGCACTTAGAGTGATACTTAGGATTTGTCTTTCTTCACTCGTGTCTCCAAAGAATGTGGACGTCATAATGTTAAGCTGTATACCGAAATCACTTAAAAATTCAGTGTAACGTAATATTACGTGAGCTGCACTCAAAGTGCTTATGTGTTGTTGTAGTGCCTAAGACGTATTATAAAAAAAAATTAACAAATTTGCGACACGGAATGATTGAGTTTTATTGTAGCAAATGTTAAAGCATACGAATCTGCTGCTTAGTTTGTGAGCCCCGAGCGATAATTTAACCTTGATTACTTCGCGTAATAGAGTCTCAGATTTGCAGCGTGTACAAATACTATTTGGTTATCAGGCACGGAACGATGAAAAACCCATTACAATTTTATACATCACTGATGCTAACACATGCATTAACCCTATTAACTTCCGGGGTAATTAACATCCTTCTAATTGAAAACAGAATTACATCCCTCTACAATGCCCATTTCCAAAGAGTTTGCAACTGTATGACTCCACCTTTCGTGCAAAAAAAAAATTATGAATTTGTTGTTTTCTCTGTTGAAAGGATATTAAATGTATCACAGAAGCAAATGATAATGGACAATGTAGCGTCTTTCCCTGTAAATAATGCGGAGTGTAGCAGTTTTAACGGCGCTGGACAGCTAAACTACATTTGTATAACTTTTAAATACTGTCTAATATGTAGACACTAAAAAGAACGGTTGTTTCCCGAAAACTACGATTTTCATTTTCCGTACATTTTGCATAATTACTTTCAAAATTACGCTTCGTTATTTCACGTCACGCAAATTAAATTAACCAAGCCAATTGCATAAATATAACCAGAGAATCCTAACGGCATTATAATTATTATTTTACATAGAGTTGATAATGACTATTTTGCGAATTTTACTGGTATCCATTAATCGAAAGATGCAAAAATTACCTTACAATAAAAACTTATAGTTTATTTGAGGTATCTTTACACGTTTTGACTTAAACCTATGAACGATCACTCAATGCGCAACGTTGTTGTTTGTCTCCCAAACATGTCAAATGACAAGCGTTTTATTATTCTGTTAATATAAACGTATCGTATTAGCCTACTTTCTGAAGAGAAAAGGTTATCAGATCACTTTCTTGTCTGTTTGTCTGTGTATGGGTTGGTAAGTGTAATAGCTGTGTGTGTGTATGTTTGCGCGTGTGTGTGGTATACAATTTTGGAAAGCAAGAACCGAACATCATCAAACTCAATAAGGACATATAACTGTTATAGTTTTCGAGCACGGCTGGTGCTTACTTTCAATATGGCGGCCATTTTGGTTGATATATTATATCTCGGAAACCATTCAACCTATTTAAAACCAAATTTATTTTGGCAGTGTATCATGTAAGAATTTTATTAAAAGATTAATAGGTTTGTCGGTACGCCATTTTGAAAGGATTGCACCAGAAGAGAAAAAAAGCTTTCATGTTATATCTCGAAAACTACTCAACTTCTCGCCAAATTTGGCAAGTTAGTAATATTATGGTAGGTCATAAAAATATTTCAGGTTTATTTATTATATCTGCAATACTATTCGAAAAATTTCAACCAAATTATGTAAAATGAAAGTATTTGTTACAGCCATTACAATATGCTAACATATAGCCTATTTTGCTAGCCATTTTGTACGATAGCGCTACACGAATAAATAAGGTTTCTATCTGGGGAAACGATTTACCGATTCCAACCAAATTTAACAAGCCAGTAGTTCTATGGATGGTGATGTAAATTGCCTTATTAAAAGAAGGCCATAATCATATTTTCAAATTGTGGCCATTCACCTATTTTAGCTTATATGCTGTATGGTCGAAACCATGTCAATTCCAACTTATCTTTGTATGCTGACAGTATACATAACAACTATCAGGTGCGTCTACTCTGAACATCATTTCAGACATGTTGTAAGATAGCGCTACACGAATAAATAAAGTATCTATTTTATATTTCGAGAAATAATTGATCGATTCCTACCAAGTTTGTCAAACAGGCAGTACTGCAGCAGGTGATGTAAAATGGTATGTTTTAAATAGGTCAAACACTTATTTATAAAATGGCGACCATGTAACTATTTTAGTTTGGTTTGCTATATCGCCGGAACCATGTAATCAATTACAACAAAACTATTTATACTGGCTGTATAAATTCCAACTATCAAATATTTCTACATGGAGCCGCCTCGTTTGTTCTCCATTTTATAAGATAGTACTACACAAATAAATAAAATTTTAATATTATATATCTGGAAACAATTGATGGATTCCTTAAAAATTTGGCAAATTAGTAGATCTGCGGCTGCTTATGTGAACTGGTGTTTTTGAAGTAAATAGACATTTGTTTTAAAAAATTTTGCTATATAACAATTTTATCTTAGTGTACTATATTGCCAAGACTATGTATTTAATTCCAAGTTAACTTTGTATTATACACACAAATATATATATTAAACCATTAAATGTTTTCACATAATAATTCTTTTTCCGCCATTTTTAAGATAGTATGACATGACAAATTAAAATTTGTATGTCACATATCCGAACAAGTCAACAGATTCCTACAAAACTTGGCAAACAAGTCGCACTGCAGCAAGGCAATGCAAACTGAAATGTTTTGAGTATCAGGCACTTTTTTCAAAATGACGGCTTTATAAACATTTTAGCTTAGTGTGCTGTATCTACGAAACTATATAACCTACTTTAGTTTAACTTTGTATACTGGAAGTGTCCATCACAGTCATTCAATGTACTAATACATAACGTTTTTATCCTCTACCTATGAAGATCGTCACATGAAAAATTTAGGATTTTTTTGCCATATCTCAAGGACTAATCAACTGATTCCCACCAAATTTTACACGCACATAGTGCTACAGTATGTTGTGTAAACTAGCATGGTATTTTTAAAAATAGTATGAATATAAATAATTTAGGCTGGTACCATCTATATTAAACAATTCAACCAAAATCAATCAAATTTTTAACACTACCTGTATTCATTTGAAGTACCAACTATGCATACAGAGATCCTCCTTTGCCGGCTTATTTGCAAAATAGTTTCAGGTGAGAAAATTACATTATACCATATTTCTGGAATAATTCAACTAATTGTCAACAAATGTTTCACCCCAGTAGTGCTACAGAAGGCCATGTAAACGTTCATGATTTATGTAATGTCAGACATTTTTTTTTCAAATTCACGGCCATATAAATATTTTGATATGTTGATTATATCTATTAAACCATTTTACCAAATTCAACCAGATTTTTTTTTTGTTGCGAGTATATTTTAGAATTATCGCATACATAAACTTTGTTTTAGACAATTTTTTAAGATAGCCCCAATAAAAAAATTAAATTTCTATGCTATATCTCAGGGAAGGACCAATTGTTTTCCTCCGGATTCTTTACTCTCGTCGTGCTACAGTAGGCCACGTCAAGTTACGTGTTTTTAGTGGCTCAAACTCTTATTTTCAAAATGACGACCCTGTTAATATTTCAGCTTAATAAACCCTTATTGAAAACATTGGAGTGTGTGCATTCGGCGTTGACGCTCCGTAATGCAGTTGATTGCACGCTAGCTTATGGTATTAGGTTTTCCGGGTTCGAGTACCGGGTAAACCACGTGTTTATCAGCGATTGTCTCGCTGTTGTTGCGTGTGTTTCTGGTTTAATTGTCTTATGAATTTGCTTTCCTACTATTTAACCCATTCAGATCCAGTGTACACATTTGCGTACATTACGCACATGTAGGTAATACTTGGTCTGTCCTGCACACCGCGAAATACAATGACCAATGATCTTACTTGGGGATTAATGATTCGCTAACCGTCTTACTGCTATAGGTCATAACTGATTCATATTAATGTAGCCGAGCATTAATGAAGCCGAACCTGTGTTGTGTTTTAGTTTTAATTATCTTGCTATTTCTTCTAAAATTTTGAACTTTTACTCGTATCAGTTATACTGTATATCGTTTCTCTGTGTTTTTGGGCGGTGTTTAATTATTTTAGATAGTTTCCTTAAATTCTGATTTTAAAAATCTTTTCCTGTTTTCGGTTTATCCCAGTTGTCACCCGAAATTTTTCTTGCCTTCTTTGTTGCCTTTCGTTCATTATTTCATGTTCTATTGACTGCTTAGTTCTTTATCAGTTCACAGCTTTTCGTATTTCATCTACTGGGGATTTTTTGCTTCTGGTTTCTTTGTTCTGCTTTTGGCTTATTTTCGCCAATTAATAAAGTCAAGTTAATACTCTTAGATGTCTTCCTAGCATTCAAAGATAATGCAGTTACTTACACTTGCGGAGACTAGTTCCTTATTTTATTGAAACAACACAAACTACATCGTTTTTAAGGTTACAATCTTTGTCATGCATTTATATGCGGCATTAATTTATTTATTGTCCAGTGTAGTTAATACGGTGTTGATGTGCGAGTCTCATGCCTCATTCAAGGTTTTTTCTTCGTGTTTGTTAAATGTTAATAATAATAATAATAATATTTACAGCTACTTTCTAAACTAAAGTATATTTAATAATTTATAATCCCATGCACTTCAANTCCGTGTTTGTTAAATGTTAATAATAATAATAATATTTACAGCTACTTTCTAAACTAAAGTATATTTAATAATTTATAATCCCATGCACTTCAAAATTTAAATAAAATAAATATTTTTGTGAAAGCTCTATGGTCAGTATTAAATCGAAGGCAGCTACAGTTATGTTTTAAAACATATGACAGTTATTTATTGTCTAATTGAATTTATTTGAGGAAACAAAAAATATGTTAGACATAGTTATAGTGTGACAAACCTCCGCACAGTGCTGGTACAAAAGCTTATGAACACGTCAATTTATTAATCTCTTCACACCAGCTTTCATTTTGGTTTACAACGTCGCAAATAAGAAATTGTTTGATACGTGTTGTACTTCAGCTGCTCAGTTCTTGTTTCACTATCAAAACCAATGAGCAATAGTGACATTAGCCAATAAGATCCTATGGTAGAACAACAGTTTACTAATCAGTTACCACAGGGTAGATCACTGAGCAATAAGCCACACAGTGAACTTTACCGGCCAAATGATACGAGTCAGGAAATATTTTCTCTCCATTCGTTGTGTGCGCGTTTACGCGTATCTCAGTAAATAAATATCACTAGAATATGACTCTTTGCCATAAAATATAAAAATCAATTATCTAAGACCGTACTGCTTTTTTTAATTATTATTTTAAGTGTATTCAAAAAAGAAAAACAAATTCTTTAAAATTGTAAAAAAAATCACGTTTTCAGAGCGTGCATGTGCAGATTCCTTAAGAAGTAGAAGTAATACCGTAAAGTCGTAGTTACATTTGTGGGCTTTCATCACGTACAATAAAGTCCACTATTACGTATATAATTTGCAGGGGGAAGCGTGATGACGGAAGAACTGCACGCTGGTTAAGCGCCTTGCTCGTATGGGCGATGCGCGCACGTGTCTCTCCCGTACCTCCGTGTCTTAAGCGCGGAAAACAAATCTCGGACCTATGTACTCGCACTTAGCGTTCCTTATGTACACACTAATTGTATTCACTAGGTCTCAATGAGTTAAAGTGGAAGTCGGATTTAAGGAGATAGATAACGGTCGTGTGTGTGTGTGTGTGTGTGAGGGACGGAAGTCTCACAGCTGGGAGCAATGTGACGTGCTCTCCTAACANGTATTCACTAGGTCTCAATGAGTTAAAGTGGAAGTCGGGTGTAAGGAGATAGATAACGGTCGTGTGTGTGTGTGTGTGTGAGGGACGGTGTAGTCTTAACTTGCCCTGCCGCCTTTTAACGAGGACTTGCACACCCGTCTCCTCTCCTCGTCATGTGCACGCATGCGGAGATAACCATTTTCGCAAGACATTTATCCTCTGACCTCTGCACAGCTGACTGGCCACTCCGCCTTTCTCAGCGCTTCCCTAATCTCGCTCCGCCTCGCAGTTAAGGCAAACCTCTAGTAATAATTCCTAGTCCCTCAAGGTCAAGTCTCACAGCTGGGAGCAATGTGACGTGCTCTCCTATCACTGCTACGTGCGCTCGCGGGAAAATTAATTTCTCGCAAATTATATTTGTGACAGTAGGATAAGATTACACGCAATGTAAGTCAGTTAATTAAACTACAGATGCCACTTTGTTATTTCCTCATTTCCCTTGAGGAAACGNCAACAGATGCCACTTTGTTATTTCCTCATTTCCCTTGAGGAAACGGCGCAGAAGTCACAAATGGCAAGTTTTAATTATTTTTGTTATTTTTTTATTTTTGAATATACTTGATTTTTACCTTTCCTTTCCTAGAAAGGAGTTGTATTCTCCTAACATTTATTTACTGAGATACACGTACGAAAAGGCCAACCAAATATTAGTATGTATAAAAAATATTTTTTTGCTGCCGTAGGAAAATATTTTGTTAATTGAATAAAACTTGAAAACCAAACAAATTAATTTTGTTAATCTTGCAAAATACGTGTTTAAACAAACAAAATTCTCTGTCGGGGAAAAAGCAATTATACTGACAACAAAATATTTTTTTGAATCAACTGTATATATTTGTTTCGCCAGTAATTGGCTTGTCTTCTTTCGAAAATACATTTTGAGAGTTTGTTTGCATTTTTGTGACAATTAGGATTGTAATAGCGTGTGTTAGTGTATATATTGATGCTTAATACTAGTATAAACATCGTAATATAACAGTTCAAAGCAAAATAAGAAGTAAAACGGTATTTATTTGCACACGTTGTACAGTATTTTAAATGTATTTATTTAAAAACTTCCGGACTTCATTTCTAGTCGCTGCGGTGTTGCACTCGGGTGTAGATGCCCTGGGCTTTAGTCTTGGCCGGGTTTGCAATTTTTTTTATATTAACCGAAACTGTTCAATGTACGTAGAGCCAAACAAATCTTTGGTTGCGGCAAATAAATCGTTGTTTGGGGGCAACCAAATAACAACCACAAAACAATTTGTTTTTAGCAACAAAATATTTTATTGTCCCTATAAAATCAATTAATTTGGATGCGTGAAACAAACTTTATTTGATTAAACAAAATCTTCTCCTGAGTGTACGCGTATATGTAGTAACACTGCTTCCACGTAAGTTAATTTACTAGAGATTCCCCTTGAGTAGACTTTCTAGTAAAACACCAAGTTACGCCAGGCCGCCCCAGCAAGCAGCTAGCAGCGACAATCAGAGAGGCCTGGGAATGCTCTCGCTGTATTTCAGCGATTCCTCGGCTAGACTTTACAATCATATTTACAGTTATGCAGATTAACTGCCCCTTGTTGCTTGCTGCGGCAGTGGGAGGCCGTGATTGGGCGTGCATTTTGTTGCACGAGTATTATGGGCTCTTAGCTCTTCAGGAGGTGCTAAATAACGCGTGGATCAATTGCGAAGTAAATTTAATCATATGAGCTNTGGGCTCTTAGTTCTTCAGGAGGTGCTAAATAACGCGTGGATCAATTGCGAAGTAAATTTAATCATATGAGCTATAAAATTTTAGCTTGTCCCGAAATGCACCTGAGAATTTTTCAGTTATCTTACCTGATTTCCGCTGAAAACATTTCGTGACTTGTATTTTAAAACACTTTTATCACATACCCACATAAGTGATTGGATGTTTCAATTGTCAACCCTTCATAAGTGCATGGCCACGAACCACTGACTGACATTCAACACAGGAGTAACCTAATTATGACTTGCCAGTTTAGTAAAATTTGTAAAAGTACATTTAATCGGTTTTCCAAAGTACTTTTAAAAAAATTGTTTTCCTCTGTTTTTATATTTGTTTGTGCTATATTCCGGCGTCAAGTGAAAACTACTAAAATATTTTTAAGAAGTTTTTGCTGTAAGGGAGATCTTAAACCTACTGTAATTAGTAGGGCATAAGTTAATAAAAGGCTATGTCAACAAAAGCTGTGGAGTGGAAAATATAAAACTATTTTCTTTTGAAATTTTTTTTTCTCGTAGATAGATAGATATTTATGCGATGTTATAACTAAATTAATTTCCGTTGTTACATTTCGTTACTCTACTAAAACCTACGGGTTCAATAATTATATTATGTCAGGCGTAGTAGACTATTATATTATTTTTTGGCAATATCGAATTACTTTATGCATTTTAAAGTTTCATTCGTAATAAATTATTATTTTCCTTGAAAATGTCCTTTAGTAGTTATCAGAATAGATATTACAAACAAAACAACGCTTGTTGATGAATTCATTTTCTGAGCTGGCTAAAAGTTAGCAATTTATAAATATCCATGACCCGTGTGACTGCGTCAATTATGGCAAGTTGCAAAATTACGGCTTTATTACGTTCAGATGAGTACATATATTTTACCGTACACCATTTAATACATAGATTTGTTTAAGAAAAATTCTTTCATAAATTAGTTGTGTTTAAAATCATCACACATTTTTTTGGAATATTCCATAATTTCACAAAATTTTGATAATACCCTTAAAAGTAATTTGAGCATAACCGTTTACTTATCTCCTAGGCAAATATAAAGTTCTACTAT
>NQII01003879.1:116512-211700 GCA_002778355.1 Clitarchus hookeri | reverse complement strand
CAATGAGATGTTCATATTTATTTTATCCAAATGCTTCTTCGTACAAAAAAAAACTCTGTTCCCATCAGTTGTGTATTTTGCTTTGGGCTTGACGCGGTCGTAACTGTGAGAACATACAGAGTCATGTGTAGTTCTCCATGCGTGTAATTATTCTTACGGTGCGTGTGTAACGTTACGCGTGCGAGGCTCTGCCTGCGGATGTTTTATGCGTGGCATTCGCTATATTTTCGTATAACCAGAGCTGTGCTGCTCCCGTTTTGTATGTGGGATTTTGTTATTCCAGCATATAGGAGTGTAACTACACAATTACCTCATTGTTAACGGAACATTTTCGAAAGCCATCGCTCACATTCTCATTTCTGTCCGTGGAGTATCCTCAAGAAAAACACGTTAAACAAATTACCCCATGACGCACGGGCAAGGATTTTTTTAGTAATCCCTCGTTTTTCAAACGCCATACACCAGTTTATTCAAAATGATTGCTTGGCCTGACAAGCCAGAGTGCACAGTAAAAATTATTACATCTCGGAATACTTTTATATTCAAATAACATGACCGCTTAAGTACAAAAATACCTCTTGGAACCCAGACAGTGTGCAGAGAAATCAGCTTAGATCAAGGAACATTAATAAGACTACCGTGGAGACTTGAAAAGTTCAGATACACACTCGTTCGTAACTTCCACTACAGAAAGTGCGTTTTATGTCGCGCCACTGTCGAAGAAAAAAACAGTGAAAAAAAAAAATTGAAAGTTTTTGTCTCACAACAAGAATAATAGTAAGCCATAAATAAACCAGTTATTTGGGCGAGGAAATTGTACAATTATTTTTGTAGTCACTTCAAAAAGGACATTTCAAAATTTGGTTTTATAATTTCAAGCCATTACCAATACTCAGATATTTATTTAATGCCAACAAATAACATTTTAATTGCGTGCATCACATGCGTCAGATCAGTGACGCAGTTTATCAGCACTCGGGGGGATTATACAGGCATTATTGCACGTGGATCATTTCTGATCGAACAGTAAAGGAGGTAAAGTATAAATGAAGGGTCCTAGTGTTCAACATTGTTGGACGCTACCTCCCAGGTAACAATTAATCTGCTTCCCAACCTAACATTTTATTTCTCAGGAAACCAAAGGGATTAGCGGATACTACCAATGCGACCTTTTTTATTACTTTTTTTAATGGTGATTACTTACATGTAATTTCAAATTGCTTGAAGGGCATTTCGGAAGCTTGCAACATGCAAGCCGAGTCTTTATGACAGCAGTGTACTCTTACCCAACCACTCTCGTAACTAGACGCGGGAGGACAGTTTCCTTTATCTTCAATAGGCATGAGTTTCAAAGCTGGCTGGTAAAAGGCGGGCAGCTAAGAGAGATGGAACAGGGGTGTCCGGGGTAGTGGGTTGACGGTAATATTTACAAAATCGCGCCTCACTTTCACGAATATATTTCAATCTAATTTAAATATAAAACTTTAATAGTAATTACAAAAAATAATTTTCATGCATTAATAGTGAAACAAAAAATGAACTTACATATTTCTAGAAACAAAAATGCGGAAATAAAAGAAGGATGACATCGAACACAGTAAGTTTAGAGCTGTGTAAAGAAACTGTAACAAGAGTTACAAAGGTAACCGAGTATACGAAATATCTTTCCGTTTATAAAGTAAAAAATATCATAAAATACGTCATTGGCATGGTAGCAGAGAAAATGTACATCAGTGCACACAAAAATTTCAGTCACATTTACGTATACAATCCGATATCTACAATTAAACACGTAAACACATAATAAAACTGTCAACACATGTTTTTTCTCAGTTGCAAACTGGATATTAACGTAATAATAACTCATGTAAACCATACACAGACAATGAGTTAATTAAGATAGCTGTAATTACAGAAATTAAAAGGGTATTAAAAATTTAACATGTAATATTATATTGCATTTTTTTATATAACCCTGACTATATACATCATTTCTTAAATTAAAATATTTTATTTTATTTCCGTACTTATTGGATTTAATTTCGTGACTATGATTCAATTATTATTCGATATGGCACATTTGGTGGGCTGGAACAATACATGTTTTCATTATGTTAGTTAATATACCAAATTTATTTATGTTTTCGGCAGGAAATTACTGTACATCAGTAACTATTTTTATTAGTAAGCAAGCAAGACAGTTCACCCTATGCCTTACTTTTTCTTCACTGATTTGGCTTCCTTCGCAGAATGCGTATGAAGGATGTATTCGGGATCTCAACATCTGAACTTATGCCTGATGCGGCTATCGCTTACTCGTCGAGCAAGATGGAGTCTGATAGTTCTTCTTTCTTTCAGGCTTTCCCTTCTTTCGCATCGACAACATCTTCCTCTTCTTCTTCCACACAGCCATTACCTATTGCACCTACGATACGGCAACCTGCACTACAGTGTGGCTTTTGCCACCGAATATTTACCGATCGCACGAATGGTTTACGTCAACCTGTTCCCTCAATCCATTCAGGGAGACGCGGCAACACATGTGTGATAGATGCGGAAAGACATTTGTCCACACCGATAATCTTGCCGACCATTGTATAGTATGTACAGGACTGATCAGAGAGGCTGCATCGTCCCACTGCGCGTTCTGTAATGATGGCTTCAGAAATTCTAGAAGTGCTCGTCGCCATGAACGTAGCTGTTGAGTGAATCTCGATGCCGAGACATTAGCATGTGGGAACTGCGGCAAGCAGTTTACCAGAACAGATAAACTGCATGCAAACAGCACTAAATGTAATGGAACTACCACAGCCTCACCACCGGCGAAAAGGCCATGCATGGCTTCCCCCCAGCCAGGCTCATCACGCCTCGTACCGGCTCGCATTATTGACTCCGAGGGTCCTTCTCGCCATAGGACTGTTGTAAATGGTGCCGGCAAGTGTAACACCTGTGGGTTTGCAGAGGCGGAGAGTGCGTTTTGGAGCATTATGAAGACGTACGTCGCCGAGAATAAATTGAGTCAGGCTGACGATATTTGCGGCTACCTCGAGCAGATGGACGAAAATATCATCGGACAGCTGGAGCAGGAAATCGAGGACCAGGGGGTGGTTAAATTTAATATCTTCCTCAAGTGTCTGTATGGAAAACCGGAGCTGCACTACGATGAGATGGAACACCGGCCTTCAAGACAAATAACGTGCCCCTCTTCAATGTAGGCAATGTAAGAAGCAGTGTCGGCTGCCATTGCCAAGCTGAGCCAGGAGGAGGACGAATACATGGGGAAGGGAAGTGGCAGGATCCTCACCTCCATGAAAATGCTTCAGCTGCGCGTCAACAAGCTCGACATGCTGAGAGCTTCCTCCTACATCGCCCTGCCAACATTAATTGAAGCAAAACACACAATTGTTAACTCACAAAACACGGACCAGCAGTGCTTTAAATGGGCGATCCTGTCACACTATGTAGAGGGTTGGAATCCTGAGCGTGTCAACCCGCATTACATCGACCTGGAGACGTGCTTCGACTTTAGTAGACTAGAGTTCCCTACCCCTCAATGGCAAATATCTACATTCGAAAGGTAAAATCCTGGGGTCAGCATCAATGTCTACGCACTCGACGAAAATACAAAGATAGTGCCAATACGGGTGACAAATGAAGAACTGGCCCAGCACTTCGACCTGCTACTACTGTCAACAGCAGATAACCAGGACTCCCATTATTGCTACATTGGCGATTTCTCAGGTCTGGTACGTTCCCAAAGGGCATTGCAGAATGATTATGTTAATATCTGTAAGCATTTCCTCAAGATGTGCAATAATAAACCACATGTGACAGGACTGACAGGTGCTGAGACTCTGGCTAAGCACAGGAGGTACTGTAATGAACACACAGCAGTCCGTGCCGACATGCCACAGCCGGAGAAGAACGGCAAGCTGCCTGTGCTCAAGTACCAAAATTACCAGAATGGAGATAATGTAACTATATTCGTGTATGCGGACTTTCAGGCAATGCTGGTGCCGGTCTGGACATGTCAGCCAAACCCGGATCCGTTCTACATCTATAGGTACCATAAGCATGAGCCTGTAGCTAAGACATCTACATCAAGGTGAATAACAATGTAATACAAGCCTCCAAGACGACCAGCCTACCCAAAGACATAATATGTTACACCAGAGAAGAAGCATCAAGGCAGTTCATGGAAGAAGTCGTGAGGATTGGCACACTGGTGGAAAAAAATATATAGCCAGTCCGACTTCTTGCGAACGGACTGGCTATACACTGGCTACCATCTGCTGTTACTGTCCTGGCCCTTTCACCACTGTTAAGTTTAAACACGACCATAAGCCGAGCTCTTATTTGTTAACGGGGCGCTCTTAGCCGCGAGGCCATACCGCACCCCGGCCTCCCAGTAGGCGGGGAAGAGGGATCACGCCCTCTCATCGCAGACATGACCAGCGCTTTCTGAATTGACCAAACCCGTTTGCCCCGACCTGTACACAGGCCGCACCAGGCAGAGCCCCGATCTGATATTGCAGATCGCACAGAGCATGTCCTACCACAAGGCCTGAGATTCTAGCACTCAGATTACCAAGCGTGTGGTATAGCCGGAGCACTACCCACGCCCCTGACGTGATCTCGGGCACGCCCCCGGAACAATCCTGTTCAACGTCCGGCTCTTTTAGCAAGAGGGGGAATCTCTCCGAGCCTTCTCCAGCATGCGGAGTCAACCACTGCCAGCACGAGTCCAACCTCGTCTGATCCAAATTCCAGGGAGTACCCCTGGATGGGCCAAGCGGATCATCCCGTGCTCCCTCTTAATTTCCATGGCACGTATGGGTTTTCCTGTGTCCGACTGCGTCGCCTAACCTCCATGCGGGAGTGTGCGGAGTCCCTCAGAACAGGTGGGTACCGCCATGACCGTCCGGTTTTACTCCCTTTGCTGTCTTCACCAGGAGCCGAGCTCACACGAAGCCGCACACCAGGCCGACTCGCAACATCAGACACGCGTCCTTTACCATCCTAGAATTTCTTCACAGGGAAATTCCTGTTTTGGGCCCCAGTGGCCTGAGTGCCAAGAGGTCCAACACCCCACCAAGTGGTCGGGCCTTGGTACTATCTATCGGCCCAAGCCATCACGGCAGATACCCCTGAACAGCCGCTAGAAAACTGTTTCCCATAGGGCACGGGCGGCAGAGCCCAGTCTGTTTAATCAGGGGTGGCACGAGAAGCCCTGGGTTGCCATGGATGTTGAGAGGCTATAAGAGACGCATCACCCATCCTTTCCGGAAACCGGTAAGTAGGTTCGTCTCGGCTACCATAGCCTAGTACTGCCACGCCACCTCGAATGACCAACCTACACTCCCCCCACCGGGGTTGGCCCTTTCACCAGCAAGAATTACAAGGTTCACAACCATGACCATTTCACCAGTAACTTTATCGTGGCGGTGTGTAATAACTGGAACAAGTTTCGCCGCCGTCCCCAGAGACTGCCAATCCTCTTCCATAACTTGATGTATGATGCCAATTTTATTATTAATCAGCTTGGCTATGATACCCAGGACATATTCATTATTCCGCATATGGAATAATAGCTTATTACCTTCAGTAAAAGTTTGGGCGAAAAATTTACAATTTAATTTATTGATGCATTTAGATTTATGTCTGCCAGCCTCGCAAAACTCGCACAGAATCTGCCATCAAGCGACTTCAACACATCAACAAGATTTTTCAACACCTAGCAGCTCGAGTTGGTGACTCGCAAAGGAGTGTTCCCCTACGATTATGTCGACTCATGGGGGGGGGTGGGAGCTCACCGAGCCACAGCTGCCAACCATCGATGCATTCTTCAACTGCCTCATGGGATGCAACATCAGTGCAGAGGAATATCAGCATGCACAAAGGGTCTGGGTGGTGTTCGGTTGTCACACTCTAAAGGAATACACCGAGCTGTATCTGAAGACTGACATCTTGATTCTGTGCGACATCGTCGCGAATTTCCAGGGGCTATGTATGACTACATACAGCCTAGATTGTGTGTGTGTTATGTAAGCGCTCCCGGATTCTTGTTCGTACCGATGTTGCGCAAGACTCAGATGGGGTTGGAGATACTCGTCGACTACGATGTCCACCTGTTTATCGAAGCCTGTATCCAGGGAAGCGTTGGCCCAGTGCATCAAACGCCAAATTGTGTTAAACAATAAGAACATTCCTGCCACCTATGATACCTGCAGGCCATCTACCTACCTTCAGTATGTAGATGCAGACAATTTATATGGATGGGCAATGTCCCTACCGCTGCCATATGGTGGTTTTAAATGGACCAGCATGGATATTGACATCATGTACATGTCGGATGACGGAAATGTCGACTACATACTGGAGGTAGATGTAGAGTACCCTACCACACTCCATGAGGAACATAGAGATCTGCCGTTCCGGCCAGTGAGTGAGTGTCCTCCAGGGTCCAAACAGCCTAAACTCAAGACCACCCTTGAGACAAAGACAAATTATATTATACATTATATTAAATTCAAGCAGGCATTGGGTCATGGGTTGAAGCTGAAGGTAATACACCATGTCCTTCGATTCCACCAGAAGGTGTAGCTAAAGCCACATATTAAACTGAATATGTTGAAACATCAGGCAGCTATGAACACCTTCGAGGATAACTTCTTCAAGTTAATGAATAATGCTACATACGGCAAGCTTATGGAAAATAAGCATAAATGCCAGCATATGGAACTCGTATGTAGAGAAGTTAATGCAAAGAAATTAATTGCAAAACAATCCTGCAAGTGTAGGAATATTTACAAAGAATCTTTATCCCTGGTGAAGTTAGACCACAAGAATATTATATTCGATAAGCCCACATATGCTGGCTTTGCCGTACTTGACCTGTCCAAGACACTCATGTACTACTTCCACTATAATATTATGAGGGCACGGTAGGGAGTCGTGTTAGTCTCGTCTATAGGGACACAGACTCCTTTTTAATGGAGATTGCCTGCTCAGACTTCTACAGTGACCTCGCCTCAGACCCGACACTAATCTCCAAGTTCAACATCAGCGGCTACCCTCCCACTCATCCCTGCTACTCGCCCGCCAACGCAAGGGTGATTGGTAAATTCAAGGATGAGTGTGGAGGTGATGATATGGTTGAGTTTGTCGGGCTGAGAGCGAAGCTGTATGCTTATCGCTCTAACAGTAAGGTGGTAAAACATGCGAATGGCATACAGAAGAGCATTGCACGGAACACCATCACCTTAGAAGACTACAAACGCATTTTAATGAACCAGCAAGTAATGAATGTACAGGTCAGTAGCATTAGGTCGCACCATCATGACATATATAGCAAATGTTCCAACAAGCTCGCTCTTTCGCAGATGGATGACAATCAGAAAATCCTGGACGACTCTATTCATACTGCCCCCTATTGTTATCATACCTAAATAAAAAAACACCTCGTGGACAGGTGCGTATCATGTGTCTGTCCCCAGGAGAATGAATGGAATCAGGATGCATAGAAGGAGGCAGTTCCTCGCCCTGGGTTCGTCGAAGAAGAAGCGCTTCCATTGCCCTCTCCCACAACGAGTGATATGTGTTTTCCAGCAGTATACTGTAGCACATGCAAGAGTCATATTGATCTTGTCAGGTATGCTGTTGTTGATGGTTATATGTTTTGTTTTTTCCAGCATGCTGTAGCACATGCAAGAGCAGTATTCTTCTTGCCAGGTATGCTGGCTGGAAGTAGACTGCACCTCATGCAAGAGACATTCTTATATTTTCAGATGTTTAACCAGTATGTCCTGTACTTATTTTTTCAGCAGTATACTGTAGCACATGCAAGAGCCATATTCATCTTGTCAGGTATACTGCTGCTGTTGATGGTTGTTTCTATTTTTTCCAGCATACTGTAGCACATACAAGAATTATATTCATCTTGTCAGGTATGCTGGCTGGTTGCAGGCTGTAGATCTTGCAAGAGATATCCTTATGTTGTCAGGCATGTAACTTGTATGTATTGTTTTTCCATAGCACTGTGTTGGTGAATGGTGACATGCTGTAGTCCGTACAAAATGTATTCATATCTTGTTAGGCGTGTTATCGATGTGTATATTATTTCACATTCTACAATCATTCATGTACAAACTAACGTAAGGGAGGGTTGCAAAATGCGAAATGGTATACCTAGCATTGTAGTAACTAATAGTTGTATTGTACTTGATTTTATTCACTAGTTACTGCGCTATCCCCCCTTCTCTCTTCTTCGCTATCTTCTGTGCTCTTCCCTTTGCTGTAACCTGTCTGTGCATTGGATGGTAAATGCGAGGGAAACGCTGAGAGGTATAGGTAAGTGTTGTGTGTGTGTGAATTAGGGCTCGCAGTCGGGGCAGGGACAGGTAGGGGGCGGGATCCTCTTTCGAGATCCTTGCATAGAATCAGAGATGAGATCTTTCATATATATAAACAGAATGTCGTGGAAGGGACTTGCAGGGGCGAGGAGATGAGCGTGGGATATCCTGGCAGGGACTAGCAGGGTAAAATAGATTTATGTTGGAACTGGCTGACAAAATGGCCACCCGACCTGTCGGGGTGTCGTGGTAGGAACTTGCAAGGGCGAGGGGATGTGTGCATTGCGAGCTGGGGCATCCTGACAGGGACCAGTAGAGAGGAAATGCTGTCGGTACTGACTGGCAAAATGGCCGCCGACCTATCGTGGCATCATGACAGGGGCTTGCAGGAGAAAGTATTGAGAAAATAAAATCGTAATGTAAGAACATGAATAAGGTATTCGCATTTGTGAAGACATGGAGAAAACCCCCCTCGCATGGAATGCAAGAGCTTGAAGTTCAAGATATAGTAGGAATGAATTAGATAATAATCGCATTTAGAAGTAAATGGAGAACCACCCCACTTGGAACAAGGTATTCGCATTTGGGAAGACTCGGAGAAAAGCAGACAACCCCCTCACATAGAATGCAAGATCATTAAGTAGGGATCAAAATGGATGCAACGAGGCAGGAATGACTGGGCAGGATGAATGGTACTGCCTGACAAAATGGCCACTGTCGGTACTGACGGCCGAAATGGACGCCATCAGTACTGGCTGACAAAATGACCACCGTCGGGAGGAATGCAAGAGCATGAGGTTTGACTCGTGATGCCATCCAAGATGGCCGCCGCTTGTACTCTCGTCCCGCACCAGGCACCCATGCCTTACAACTGTCCTTTTCTAACTGCTGTCAAGAATCAGTTAGTCACAGGTTCGAAAAAAAAAGTTCCGAGTGGTATTGCAGAATGGACTTGAGACTGTCACTATCCACATCCCTGTGCCAGTTCTTACCACACCTGCCCATCGCCAAGGCGTGTCGCGAGTCATGACAGCAACCGTACAATTATCTACGCACATTTGACCAGTCCAAGATAAACTGCCCACTGCTGCGCACTGTCGTGTTGCATGCCAGGAAGATTCATACGGAAATGGTTTCACTTATAAGCATATATTTATAAACACTTTATATCCTAAATCATTATTCTATCACCTAATAACAAGATTTACTAAATATTTGTTTTGAAATTTTTTAAAATGTAATATTACAAACAGACATTTTTAAGCATTCTTTAAATAACTCTAGTGTAAACTGTTGCAGTAAAGACAATGCTAACATTTTATTGATTACATCTCATACAGTACTATGATCATTTTAAATATGAAATGTGAAGTTTAATTTGTTCAGCTGTAAGCCTTTCCCACAAATGCAAATAACTAACATTTGATTTTGTTGTATATCACTAATTAAAAGTTAGCTGAATTAATCATATGAATAATTTCATAAATATGTTATGAATTAGTAAGTACAATAAAAATATTGTGTTCCGAATGCCCTTAAGCGCAGCGTTACAAAGTTCTAAACAATTGGAGGGGGCCAACTCCTATTTAATGTATGATGGGGTGCGCTCTCAGTAATGCCATTTTGTGTGGTAGTCTACCCTGTAAACTTTTACCTGTACACCATTTGTTGTTGCTTAATCTCAATTGCTTTCTAATTTATCGTTGCATAACCTTTTCAATCGCAACGTTCCAGTGTTTTTACCACCCTAATAAATCACTTTATACCCGATGTCGTATACATGTTTCCCTTTTAATTTGTCCTCAAGACTCTGCTCACGCAGGGTAAGCATATATTAACGACTGTTCCTGTATAGCTGTCATCAAAAGAAAAATGGTACGTTTCTATTTTTTATTGGAAACTGGGCAGGATATCCCTAAAAAATTAATTTTTAAAATTTTTACTGTTATATGTTTTTATTTAGCTGTGATATTAAAAATAAAGTAATTGTGTAGGTTCAAGTTTTTCTAAATTCAATTTACTAATACTTAAACAATATGTGAACGTATTTCGCTATATTTCCGCTCTAGCGTGAAGAACAAACCGAACAAGCGCGAAAGACATAGGCCAGAATCGGGCCAGTAAAAGCTTACCAAGCTAACTTTTCAGCCGATATAAATATGGAACGTCGGCAAACTGTTTGCTGGCAGTGTCAGAAATACAAAAGATGTTGACTGGCAAGGTAACATACACTATAGTAAGTGTTTATTGTTTCACCCTGAATTTAATATAGAAGGGTTATTTGTCATTCATGTGATGTTCGCTTCTATCTTCATGTGTAGTTTAATGCAACTGAAAAATCATTTGGAATGGAGGAGCCTCGAACTGCCCGACATTGTGTTGATAGACTTGTGCCTTGGCCGACTGAGTTCTCGAGACAAATCGTAGCCTGAACATTTGAATTAGGTATATGCATATTCGCGATGCTTACAAATATAAACTCTGCCAAAAAGACATTAGAAAAACAACTTTCCCGAGATAAAGCACCTTGTCTTAAAAAAGATACTGAACCGTTATCACTTAAACATTTGCTCTAAGAGACTAGGTAAAAATATACTGTGTCAGAATCGGCCCAAAATCTTTAAGATGTTTGCGAGCGATTGGTTTTGAGATATCATGCCGACATAATTTATGTGATATCCATCTGTATTCATAATAAATACATTGGCCCATTGTCTTATTCGTAAATTCTAACAACCTTTCTCAAAAAAGACGTACCATTAACAGATAGTTCTCCTTCAGCCTACATCGGACACTAGCAGACAGTACAAGTATTGGGCCGAAGAGTATCCGACAGTTTGCCTATATGTTGTGTTTGCTTGGAAGTTTAATCTTTGCGGAGAAACTAGCACAACACAAGTCAGAAGATTCTACACTGTTATATTTATTGTATAAAAATTTCAATTATTCCATTTTCTTCCACATAAAACCGAAACACTCTGGTGCACGTGCGACACCAGCGCAGCCTGGCGACGAAAGTTCTTAGTTTGCAAAACTAAAAACATCGAGTTCCCCAACCTGTGTAGAATAAACCGTACCCGGGGCGGGTCCAAACAACCATGTCCCAGTAATCAAAAGATCACACTAGTATACGTTCTTGAAGTATAAATCGTCACCAAAAATTTTGCGAAATTAAAAAAAATTTTTACATACGCCTATATGCTCCATGACTTGCAGAAGTCACAATTGAACACCTTGAGTGCGATGCATATTAACAACAATGACAAGCTAGAAGTGAGTCACATACATATACAACTGCACGACATGAGTTCTGTTGTACTGCCAAGTACAACCATTCTGTTTGTTCACACAATACCGAAAACACTAACTATACTTTACAACGTTCATTACTGGTCGGCTCTCTCACAATATAATGCCGAATTCACACATCACCAGAATGCTAACTATATTGTACAAAGTTCATTACTTGCCGGCTCTCTCACAATATAAACCCTAGTTCACAAAACACTGCGAACGATTACAATACTGTACAACGTTCATAACTGGCCGGCTGCTCTCACAATATAAAATAGAGTTCACACAACAACGGGAACACTGACTAAGCTGTACAACGTTCACTACTGGCCGCCTCTCTTGCAATACAATGCCAAGTTCACACAACACCATAACGCTAAATAAACTGTACAAAATTCACTACTGGCCGGCTATCTCACAATATAATGCTGATTTCACACAACACCGGAATGCTAACTAAACTGAACAACGTTCATTACTGGCCGGCTCTCTCACAATATGCCGAGTTCACACAATACAGAAATGCTAACTATACTGAACGAAGTTCATTACTGGCTGGCTCTCTCACAATATAATGAGTTCACACACGACCAGGAACGCTTATTATATGGTACAGCGTTCATTACTGGCCCTCCCTCTCACAATATAATGTCGAGTTCTCACAACACCGGGAACGTTAACTATACTAACCAAAGTTCATTACTGGCCGGTTCTTTCATAATACATATAATGTCAAGTTCACACAACACCGGGAACGCTAACTATACTGTACAACGTTCAATACTGGTCGGCTATCTCAGAATATAATGACGAGTTCACATACGACCAGGAACACAAACTATATGGTACAACTTTCATTACTGGCAGGCTCTGTCACAATATAATGTCGAGTTCACAGAACACCGGGAATGCTAACTATACTGTAAAGCGTTCAATAATGGCCGGCTATTTCACAATATCATTCCGAGTTCACACAACACCCGAATTCTAACTATACTGAACAACGTTTATTACTGGCCGGCTCTCTCATAATGTAATGTCGAGTTCACACAACACCGAGAACGATAACTATACTGTACAACGTTCAATACTGGCCGGCTATCTCACAATATAATGCCGATTTCACACAACACCCGAATACTAACTATAATGAACAACGTTCATTTCTGGCAGGCTCTGCCACAATATAATGTCGAGTTCACACAACACCGGGAACATTGACTTCACTGCAGAACCTTCAATACTGTTCGGCTATCTCACAATATAATGCCGAGTTCACACAATACCAGAATTCTAACTATACTGAACAACGTTTATAACTGGTGGGCTCTCTCACAATATAATGAGTTCACACACGACCAGGAACCCTAACTATATGGTACAATGTTCATTAATGGCTGGCTCTCTCTCAATATAATGTCGAGTTCATACAACACTGGAATGCTAACTATACTGAACAACGTTCATAACTGGTCGGCTCTCTCAGAATATCATGCTGAGTTGAAAGTGTCCCAATGAAATGTTATATTTTACTTAGAATAAAATACAAAACATCGTGTTCACTCAAGTGATTTTCAGTTTGATTTGTCCTGAATTTATATTTGATTACAGATAACCTTATGAAAACTGCTAGCGAAATAATGTCTTCGCCTGTCACTTCAAATAATGTGGATGTAACTATATTACACCATTTTCAGTACAATTCAGTTAAAGACAGTTCAAGAAATGTTACATCGGCAAAGTGTTAAAATAGGATGAATCCCCACCACTTTGGATTTCGTGATATTTCTCCAAAATAATATCAGTAACAGATGGCAAATCATGTAATTGTAATCGCTGATAAATAATTAATTTACGCGGCATTTAAGGACGTAAATTACAGATTAGTTTTTGGGCCAACCAATTAAACCTTTCAGAGCAACATTAATGTGGCCACTTACTTGGAACGGTTTTCACGTTTGAGGCCGAGAAGTGCGAGAGAAATAAAGGCGACATTGCTACGCGCTTCAAGTGCGCCATCGCTACTAAGCAAGGCTCTGAACACGCATGCACTGTTGCCGCGCTGCATGTGCCTTGGGGGACTTTAACCCGCTACCTCATAATTTTATTGGTGGAAATTCTGTAGCAATATTCAGTGCAGGGCCCTTGAGTATTTTACATGCATCTGATGCGTTTAATTTAAGACAGTGATTTTGAAGAAGCCATTTAATTATGTTTGAGTGCTCTGAAATGAATTTCTAATTTATTTGACGCCTTGAAAGTATTCAACAGGCCTCTTCTGAAGTGTGTGTGTTCATTTCGTATATCAGCACCCTGAACTTGCACTCTAAATTCGCATCATTGGAAAACCACTGATTTACAGTGATGCATGAAGGATACATGGGATAGGCATTGCGCTGTATTCACACCCTGAGAGGATAATCCTCGGGACAGTCCCGACATATAAGGATACGCGGGGAAAAACCGAAGTTGAGAGAAACAGGGTAAGTCCCTAGAATTAGCTGATATAAGCCATCGACGAAGGAAACAGGGGGTGCCCCCGACGAGATTAGTGCCGACACAGCTCACAGGAACCCCCGAGATGCTTGCTGCACTCCTCCCTCCACCTTAGTTTGAGCACCCAAGCACCTGACGAGACACGAAATCCTACACAAAAAACGCGCGAGGTACACAGGGGATTTCCCGATTTCTCTCTCAAGAATCTGCTGACAGCCAACTTGAATATAGCGGGAGACGGGTTAAATTCAGGAGCAGCCAAGGTTCGAGGTCAGTGGTAATCAGTTGTTGACAAGGAGTTGTTCGGCAGCTGTGATGCGAGACAGAGAAGGCAGTTAGTGCGAGAGGCAGTCGTATCACCAGACTGGAGTTTGGACTCGGCCCAGGCAGTAATGTACAAGCAGTTGTAGTCAGTTGTTCACCGTCGGTCGATCAGCGCAAAGCAGAGAGGAGGGGGACGTGAGCTGAACCATTGCGGACATCAAAGCAGGACGAGGAGACGCGCCCTCCAAAAATGAACACCAGCCGAGGTCGCAGAGAAAGCACAAGTTCTGGGAAACCAATCCTGGACTTCCGAGAGAGTCATTCAAAGCCGCAGGAAGGAGCCAGTTGAGTTCAGCATGCCAACGAGAGCCAGTCCGGGGGCCTGAAAAATAGGCCCACCCAACTCACCAGGCCTCACTACCAACGAAGACAACTCACCAAAAGCCACAGTCACAGATAAGTAGAGAAACGTATTCCTTCAACAACCTTCCACGATGCATAGTATTCAGCGCACCAGCCCTTCATGCCTACGACTTGCAGGGGAGCTCAGTCTCGCCAGTGTGTGTGTAAATACCAATGTGACCTTCAGACCAATAAAATACTGGTGTGTTAAATAACGGAGAATACGAGTATTTATTTACCCCTAACGCAACAACCACAGGTGCCCTTAGTCTGCACTAAGTAATTTAACAGAATAAACTACTAGCCACCATTCTGTATAACTCAGGTGGCCTAGTAGCGACAACAGTGAAATTCAACAACTCGAATTAGTGAAAATAGCTCCACATATAATCAGTAGAAAACCACTGGTTGTTTCAGTGAAACAATTCCACTAATTGCATGAGTGATGGCTGAATAAGTGTATTAAATTAAATATAACTTTTTAATTAATTTTGTCAAAAATACGATAATTTAATAAGTTCTGCGGGGATCAGATTTGAACCCCTGCTATTCCCACTCCGCTTTACCAGACACGTCACCTTACCATCTGAGCTACTAAGACAAAGTTGACTACAGACGGCAAAATAAATATGTTATATCTATTCAACTAAAGGATTGTTTTAAATTGTATGTCCTTTATTTTCGTGTTTAGTATATTTGGTAACGTTAGACTTGTTAAAACGAATAGTACGTATGAATGCACTAACTTCACTACATTAAAAGCAGTTCAAATCTTCAAACCGAGCGCCATGATTATTACATGAAAACGAATTGAAAGACGTAAATGCGGAATTTAGGACAGGATGTTCATGTCACCTCGGAAAATGGTGTTATAAATGACGAAGCTCACATTTTAAAAGAATATTTTTATTAGTTTTATTAGTTTGTGCGTTATTTCATTTCCATTCTGTAACAGCCATTTTGTAAACGTTGTTTAACTGATCCATCAGTAAAAAAGCAAATCACTGATAAACATGATAAAAATGGTTGATGAATCAGTAAAAATGTCACTTAATAAATAAGTAAAGGGAAACTGGCGTTTTTTCACTAACTTATCGGTTAAAGTCACTGAAGTGATTTTTGAATCAGTCAGGTACTATTTTAGCTGATTGAAACAGCGAAAATCTTAGTGATTAAGATTTAGATTGTGTATAAATATATATTCCAAACACTCTGTAACACAATTCATGCACTTTAGCAAATGGTTGCACGTGTGAAAATGACATATTTTATGCATGATGTCCCAGAGGTGTCATATGTCTTTCGTTTATCACAAATAGTTAACAGTGTTTATTTTACGATTAGTGTGTCATCGTTTCCTGATGTGTAGCTTAGCACACTTCTTTAAGTTTGTATCTTACCATCTGTTAACATCTCTGTATTCGCAAGTGTAAATAATAATTTATTACTATTTGCTAAAAAAAAATTCGAAAGGTGAGTGACTTGTAGGCTCTGCTACACAGTCTTACGCACAGACATGTAGATCTCAAATTCTCATTGGTTGGTTACTGTCATAGAGGAAGGCTATAATTGGGCTGGCATTTTGTAGCATGTCTCTTACTGGCTTAGTGCTCTCCATGAGGTGTCAAATGACGCGTGGACCAATTGCAAAGGTAGCATTAAAGTAAAACTTTTTAAATGACAGTTTGTCCCGAAATGAATCTACATATTTGTTTCACGTCTCTACTTATTTATTCTCAGAGGTTATCTGTTAGAAAATAATTGATGAGGTGAAACTGCAACCATTTCGAAATGTTTAGGGGCACCTATTTTTCGCTACAATCTTCCATGACTCGTACTCCAAAAACTTTGCTTCCAATCCACTTTCATGATTGGATGGTGAGTGAGTGAAGATATTTAGGCGGCTCTTATCAACGAGGTGTTGAGAATCGATTAAGGCGAAGCGAGGTGCGTATGAAGCGGCGTCGGAATGCAAGGGAGGGAAAAATGGGAGATCCCGAGAAGGCCCGCTGACCAGAGGCATTGTCCAGTACTACTACCGCATGCGAAAGTCCGGGGGTGGCCCCGCCGGGAATCGAGCCCGGGTCGCCCAGGTGGGATACGTGTAGTCTAACCACTACGCTATTGCGTCCCCTAATGTGATTGGATGGTATATAATTTTCATTAGTCTCGGGTGCCTGCAAGTGAATCATGGACGTTCAGTATCGCAATATTGTAATTCTGATTGTGACAAACTGGCAATAACTAAAGAAGGCTAGTTGTGTTCACGTAGGATGTTTGCGTCAACACTGTAAGTATTATTATTTCGAAAAGCAAGTGGTCCTGTCAATGTTCTATCGTGCCAAAATAAGTATGGCACACAATCTGAAACATAACATGTGGTAGAAAATTTATAAATCGACGATGTAAGAGTTCAGTTCCATTTATTGCCTTATTTAACTCTTTGGGCGCGGTAAAGATATGTCGACATCCAATACAGCATATAAATGATCAGCTTTTTTCCACCGCAGTGTACACGCCAGTTCTATTGGTCTTTTCGATCCTACTTACCATCGTCCTGATGATCCACAATACACTGTATATTTTTGCAACGTTTATTACTGGTCGACCGCCAGCCAAACCATATACGACGTCAATTAGTCAGTGGCCCAATTAAATGATTATATCCGCCGCAGAACTAATTTTTACGGGCGGGTAAAGAATAATCAATGGAAAAATAATAAAGCAAAGATTTCTTAATTGGTTAGTTAACCATGAGTTTTATTAATAAAAGAAATGACTTCAGCAAGAGATTTCTTTTTCCACGATAAGCGAATGAGCTATTTTATTTGCAGATGACACGGTCACGGAGCTCGTCCGGCGCCCGCCAACACACAACTACCTGCTAATGACGATGCCTGCTAATTAGTAACACGCCAGGGAATCGTCGAGAGCGGATAACGAAACTAGCAGCCCTTACATTTTCATCTCGCTCCCCGTAACGCTAAAAAAAAAAAAACATCGCGAAGTGTTTGTTTTTTTCCCCTCCCTATATGCGAATGGACCAGTTCATTATCCCCCACAGAGGGGTGCGGGTAGCAGAGGCGGGTGCCATTTTATCAGCAACATTTAATATGAGCAGATATAACTGCTGAGAGAACAAGTGACTGCGGAAACAAGAGGGCTGGCGTTGCCATGGCGACGACTCCGCACGCGGAGAGATTAGATTGGACTTCCCCTCAAGGCCAAAGAGAAGTCTGGAAGAGACGTGGCAAGAGGAAGAGAAGGGGTGCGCGGATTAAAACGAATTTCTAATTTGCAGCAACAAGGTGGAGCTCCTAATTGACTTCCCTTGAAAGAAAGCCCGCCCGGGCGGTGATAATAATGGATCGCGAAGAAGTGCAAATTTCAGCTTTCGCAGTCCCTCGCCAGTTTTCTTTCTGCGTCACACTGCTTCACGGCTCCCGGCCTGAGTTTGCGTCGAGTCGTCCTGACGTAATTCCAGGCGTAAATCGTCATTACGTGTAAATAGTCTTCACTGAGGGAGAAACTTGTGTAAAGTCAAAGAGTTCACGCCTTTGATGAAGAAATACGTTTAACGTAACATTGACTTCTGTACTTACATTAAAGTTGATCATTAAGAAGGTAACGTATTTCCACGTTTATGCGTCTTGTGTATAATGTCATAATTTAAATTTAAGTTCACTCAAATCAATATCTTTATTTTCTATAGACACTGCATCGAGAATTTATAAATCAGTTTCGTATTTACTTTTCAAAACATTTCAATACTTCATGTGGTTGACGCATTGCTATATTCATGATGTTCATGGCAAAATTAACATTTATGTACTGCATAACGTAAGTAATACCTTGGAAAAAGAAAATTAGATATGTTTTAACAAAAAATGCTCAGTGAACAGCAAACAGCATAGTAAAAATATATTGGTGGACGAACAAAAATGTAAATGACACAAAGCCGATATTGTTCATATAATAAATTCAATATGAAGGACTACAGAACTCTAAGGACACAGTCGTGGAATTTGTCGATTTCAAAAAGACCTTCGACTCTGGTGACAGAGAAAGTATAGATAAGATAATCAGATACTTTGGTAATAAATCTAAATTGGCAAATATAATATGTTCAACCCCTTACAGACACAAGTCCAAAAGTAAAATCCATGGGCGAAATATCTAAACCTTTCAAAATAAACACAGGTGTAAGTCAAGGTGATGATTTTTCTCCACTCCTTTTCAACTGTGTCCTGGAGAAAATAGCCACAATTTGGAAATAAAAAATATATGCATAAAATAATGTTGGGAAGAAGGAACAAACATATTCAAATCAATTATATAGCATTCGCAGATGACTTCGCTATACTTTCACAAAATCTAACTAATGCAGCAATACAAGTTTATCTCTTAAACGACGTAGCCAGTTGAACAGGTTTGAGAATTTCCGCAGAAAAAAAACTAACTTATTACAAACATTAAAATAACACTACAATTCTTAATAACTGATATTGGTAGGATAGAGAAGAATAGAAATTTTAATTATCTAGGGTATATAATTTAAGAAAATGGGTTAGAATACATAAAATGGAAAAAAATAGTATAACTAAAGATATCTACAATAAAGCATGTGTATCTGCGAATGCGAAAATATGACAATGCATTACATTAATGAAGCCGGAATGCATATATGCAAATTAATGTCTAGCATTGAATTATAATTAGGGCAAACTAGGAATATTAGAAAGACGAATCATTAGAAAAATCTGGGTTCACAAAAAATACAGAAGGTTAAAAATTGAAAATTAATGATGAAATATATCAAATATAGAAAATATAACAGAAACTATAAGAAAAAGAAGGCTAGTATTTTTTGGACCTTTGTGCAGAATAAATGCAAATAGGTTAACAAAACAGATCTTCAAATATCTTTGTACAGAATGGATGAAAATAGGTTAACAAAGCAGATCTCCAAATATCTTTGGGAAAAAAAAGTCAACACCCAGTTGGATTCTTAAAGTCAAGAAGGATTTAGAAAGAAACAAAACAAAAGCAGGAAGAGTCACAGAAAGAAAAAGTTTTTAAGGAAAAATTGTTAGTAATGGATGGATACAAAGGTCGGAGAGAAAAAAAAACAGACTCAAAATTGTATGAAGAAAGAAAAATGAAACACACTGAAAAGATGAAAGAATATTGGAATAAAAGGAAAGAACTAATGATAAGGAACTGAAATTGACACGTGGTCCCCAGATGACCTAACGGAAAAAATAAAGTATATGATCTGATCAGACTAAACTCTTTTCATGAATTCACAAATTCTTCTTTTTAAAAAAGCTTTTGGTTCTATCAACTCCGCATACTTGTTCGGCCGTATACGAACATAGTCGACTCACGCAAATCTTTCTATAAGCGTGGCTTTTGGATGCTCCAACAATTTAATATTTCGTGATATTTGCTTAATGAAACCCTTGCAGGTAGTATTGGTCCAAACTTTGGAATCTTGTATTTCTTTTACACGTTTTATATTTTCTATTCTACACTACTACAAATAAACATTTTTTCGTTCATGCATGCTGTGAATTATAGCAAGAAAAGAAACAATGTTTGTTTCAGCTATTAAATAATTTATTACTTTGGTCAATAAAAATTTGGTTAAACGTATCCCATCGTACGATTCTGCATTGCAATGTCTTCCTCCTCATACGACTCGCTCTGCCATTACAACAATATAAACTAAGTCTCGTTTATTTTCCCCTCACTTTTCAATGATTCTTTGTTAATTTTAATTATTCTAACCACAGTAAACATTTCGTTCAACTTTATGTATAATATCTAAAATGTTTAAGACTTAATAATATTTAGCATGGAAATCGCAAACTGGTTATAATTATTTTATTTGTGATCAAGCTAATAACATGTTAATATTCCGAAAATGTTGTGATAGACTAAATCATCAAGAAATGTGCGAGCGATGGATAACAAAGGGTTTTTTTTTGTTTCGCAAGGAAGATTGTTATATATAAATATATAAAAAGTATTTAGAAATGGCTGATTTAAAGACAGCTTCGTGACACGGATCGCGGATCGTCCAGAACTTACCAAGCAAAAGGCAAAGTTTATGCGTTTGCATTCCACCTCTCCCGTGGCCATCTTGGCAGCCAGCATCCCCCTTTTTTGTGTACAAACTTTCGGCAACAACCATTTTGTTTTGAAAACTTTCCAAAATTTTCCAAAATTTTCCAAAATTTAAATTTGCAAAAATTATTTTTTTAGAAAGTTAAAAAAATTTATTTTACATTTCAAAAGAAATTAATTATTCATTTGTTAAATGAATTGGAAGCATCAATACCTTTGAATTAATAAACACATTGCATATGTAAATTTTTTATTAAACACTTTGGAAGTGGCATAGAAGGAACAACTTTTTTAAGTACTTGATTATTATCATATTGATTATTTGATAGCACCAAATAATAATATGTTATATAACATATGAGAACAAACGAACTAATTATACATATGTAAAATGAATTTAATGGAAGTATCAATACATTCGATTTAACACAAATGATTAAGTATCTTCCACCGTAAAAAATAACAATAAAAAAGTGACTCTTATATATTACTAAATAATATTTTCTCAGGTTATATATATGTAATATTCATATGTAAAAATGAATTGGAAGTATCAATACATTTGATATAATACATTTCAGTTTCTACCACCATGAGAAGTAAAGACGTGTGTTTAAAAAAACCCGGTCTACTAATCACCTGGGGCCTCAGCCAGCAGATAAACAAGAACGTCTCAAAGCCAACAGATAGTGAAGTTATCGAGGTGTCTCTATATCTACAGTCATTTAAGTTAATGGGACTTCTTTATCCCCAGACACGGCAGACATTAAGTTATCGGGACACTGTTAAAAATAATTATGTCCTGACACAACAACACGAGCGCCCATTTTCAAAGAGGCAGGTTGTATCCCTGTCTCTCTATCCTTAAAAAAAAAAATTTTCAACTAAGTATTTGAAAATTTTACATAATTTGCTTAAAGCACGCATTTAATATGGAGTAGACTTGTGTTGTAGTTATACCAGCAGCGATGCGACGAGGCATCCCGTCATGCAGGTGGAGGATAGTGCCCAGAGTCACGCGCCTCCATGCTTCCTGCAACTGCGCACATCGATCAGTCAGGGTTTTTAGGCAGGTGGTTGACAGCGGTGCAAACTTTGGCCACATCATATCCCTTAAATGTTCAGTAGAGGACAAAACCTAGTGTACTAAGTTATGGTGACCACATCTTGTAAAACTTGTTGGGTGATGCGAGTTCGGGCATGTTGCACAATAACTGGACTAAGATATGGTGTCCACATCTTGTAAAACATCGTTGACATATCGCTGTGCTGTACGCATGCCTTCAAGAACCACGGGACATGACCGGGAGTCATAACTATTGGCACCCTATCCCGTAAAACCTGTTGTGCAGGACGTATGACGTTTACGTATTAGTGCAGGATTGTTGTGTTTCCCATTGCGGCGTCAAATCCTGGTGCGACCATCATCTGAGTTAAGATCGAAGCGGCACTCAACGGAGAATACAGTGCGTCGCCATTCCTCTGTCCAATGTTGACGTTCTTGGCACCACTGATGGCGTGACTGATAATTTCGAGTGGTCAAAAGCAAACGACGCAGTGGACACTGTGCCTGTATGCTAGCCTCATTCGAACGGCGAAGAATGGTTCTTGTTGAGACAGGAAAATGTAGCGGAGTCCCCAAAGACTGTACGATCTCTCTTGATGTGGTGCCACGTTGTGCAACTGCACCTCGGCGGATACGACGATCTCCTCTATCTATTACTGTGAAACATCGTGCCACAGTGGTGACTGCACAGCCAAGATTAATGGCTGTGCGAGGACCCAACAATTCTGCTCCGTGCAGTTCGACCATACGACTCCGTTAAGATGGGTCTGGTTTGTGACGTTCTTGTGGCATACTGATCTGGCTCTTAACATGTAGACTTTTGTCTTTCCAGCCTGTTGAACGTTCCTTTTCAGCATTGGGTATCTACCACAAGCTATCCCTTTTTATTGTAGTGACGTTTCTGCGACGTCACTTTAATAATTTGCACTGCGAAATTGTACTGTATGTGGTCTTGATTTTGTTGCAAATGGATGAAACTTTGTGGGTTTAACGACTTCCAAATCCAGCAGTTTACATAGGCGCCATGTACCTATGTTAATGCAATTCGCAGTTAACACTCGTGAAAACCAACTAAATACGCACAGTTATATACTTATTGTTTCGCTAGTGTTCAACAGTATCTGCAGCACAGCAACAAAAATTTCTCTGATTATAAGATGTAATATAGTTTATTTTAGGTACACAGAAAGGGTTATTTGACTGGGACAAAACAATTTCAGTAACTGATGGCCCACAAGAAATGAACTATGTACAAACCAGTAAGCGAGTCCGGCATAGTGTGAAGCAATAGGACGGTCGTAGGGGAGAACTCAAAGTACAACAGAACTGGTGTTCCTGCATTGGTAGATACGCTCCTCTCTTCAACTTCAAGGCAGTATGTACAGTATATGCAAACCTCAGATTGTTAAGAGAGACCATACCAGTTTATACGTCTCCTCTAGAATACGCACAGTTAGGGGAAGAAAATTTTACAAATTGAGTGAGTGAAGAGATTTGAGTGGCTCTTAACAAAGAGGTATTGAGCGCCGATGAGGGTGATTGAGGTGAGTATGGAGCAGCGCCAAACTGAAGGGGTGGGGGAAACGGGAGATCTCCGAGAAAACACTCCGAACAGTGGCATCGTCTGGCACGATTCCCAAATGCGAAAATTCGGGATTACGCCGGCCAGGGATTGAACCCGCTTTGCCTTCGTGGGTGGCGAGCAGTCTAACCACTCAACCCACCGCGGCCCCAAAGTTTTACAATGGCTGATTTCAAAAAGAAGTTACTGATGTAACAAATGAGACTACTTTCCTTAATGTGGGTGCAATTAATTATTAAATAATTTCTTAAAAGCTGAGTTGGTTGAAAGCAATAACTATAGAAATGAAACCAGAAGCTTAAGCAACAGTAGTGAGACAGTTACAAATACACACATGCCTTACCTGGGACTTGAACCCACTAAACCTCGTACTATAAGCCAGGGTGAAATCCACTGCATTACGGAGGTCGCATTCGGAGTATCTACTTCTGATTTAACCAGTATAATGTTTCGAATGATAGGGTTTACTGACCTAAATATTTACAGGTCCTTTGTTTTGAAAATAACTGACAAAGCTACTTAAAACATGAAAGTTTACATGGGCTACCCTAGCGCTACTTATGTGAAGAATTTGGTGGAAATAGGTTGTTTGTTCCCACAAAAATAAATTAATTGAAATCTGCCATTCTGAAAATAAATGTATCCTACTTAAAATAATAAATTTATATTATGACCTACTACAGTACAACATTTTCGCCTAATTTTGTAAGAATGGGTTGATTGTTTCACGAGATACGAGATAAAATTATGATAATTTTTATTCATAAGGCTATCTTACAAAAGGGTAGATAAATAAGGCTCTGCATATACAAAGTTGATGGTTGTAATAGGCACTGCCACCATACAAAATAAAGTTGGCATTTGTTTAGTTAATAATATATACAGAGCTAAAATATGTATGTGTCCAACATTCTGAAAATAAGTGCCTGACCTACATAAAATATACCAGTTTACACCACCAGCTGCAGTACTATTTGTTTGGAAAATTTGAAAGGAAACTATCAATTGTTTCCCGAGATATGAAGGAACAACTTTATTTACTCACATGGCACTATTTTACAAAATGGCGGAGAAAATATGCTCCACTTACCTAGAGTTTAAAGTTGTAATATCTACTGCCAGAATACAAAGTTTAGTTGAAATTGATTACATAGTTTCGAGGACATAGCATTTAAAGCTGAAAATGGATTTATAGACGCCATTTTAAAAATTAAGGTCTGGTTTTCTTAGAACATATAATTTGATATAATCTGCCTCAGTACTGCATGCTTTCCAAATTAGATAGTAATTGGTTAATTCTTTCCCGAGATGTGACACAAAAACTTTTTTTTATTCGCATGTCGCTATCTAACAAAATGGCGGACCACAGATTATTTACTAGATACAGTTGATAGTTGTAATGTCTACTGCCAGCATACAAAGTTATGTTGGAATATATTCCACGGTTTAGACGATATAGTATTCTGAGATAAAATTGCTATATGACCACCATCTTGAAAATAAGTACTGACAGTTTTAAAACTTATATTTAAACGTCATCTGCATCAGTACTACTTTTTGGCAAAATTTGGTAGAAATCTGTTAATTATTTACCGAGTTATAAAATAATAACTATATTTTTCCATATGGCATTTTCTTTCAAAATGGCCTGCAAAAGTGGTTATTTGTAGGAATATATGATGCTTGTAAAAAATACTTTCAGTATACCAAATTTTTTCGAAATTGGTTAAATTTTATGGCTGATATACAAAATAAATTAAAACCTTTTTATAGCCGCCATTTTGAAAATAAGTAACTAATAAAGTTTAATCACTTAAGTTTACATGGCCTACAACATAATTAATTACATGACAAATCGGGTAAGAATGAGTTGAATAGTTTTAGAGTTAAAATGTAATATATTTATTTCTTCAATTGGCGCTATCTTACAAAATGGCAGACCATAAACAATAAACATCTCAAAATGTAATGCTTAAACAATGCTCTGCCAGTATATGTACAACATTTGGTTTAAATCGGTCGAATGGTTTCCAAGATATGAAATATATCCAAAATTTTAAAACGGCCGCCATTTTGAAAGTAAGTGTCCGTTGTGGTCAAAAACCATAAAAGTCATGTGGTCTCACCAAATATTATATGTGTACCAAGTTTGGTGAAATTCGTTTGAAGTTTTGAAAAATTTTAATGGGGACACACACGCACAGTCTCACACACCGACAACACACATAAATACACACACAGTCAGGAAAGTGATCTCATAAGCCTTTCCTTCCTTCGGAAAGTAGGCTAAAGATGACAACTAAACATCAAGCCAGATATACGAGCTATCTGCCAATGGCCAGATATTAAAAATAAATGAAAGTGTCAACACACAACAAAACATTTAAAGTTATAACCCTCAAGGAACCACAATTCACTAACCCTAAAAATTGGAAATATTAAATCACTTATTACTAATTTAACTAAAAAATAATATATAAATATTTTTTCCGACGTCTTATGAAAAAAAATTAATGAGAGACCGATGTATGGCTCATGTATGGAATATCACATAGTATTTATGCCGGAAGTTCAGTACTTAAGTTCGTGCTGGCCTGATTTTAACTTTACTCTACAGGGGACTCTCCTAATTACAGGTTCAAACTTTAAGAGATATTTATCATGGAAATGATGTAGAAGACATATTACGACCTACGACCTAACTGGAAGATGCAGGGAGAAACACGCCTTCGAAAATTGAATATTACTATTAATTATTTGCAGAATATCAGCAACTACGGGAGATGAAAAGAACAGATTCGTAAATTGTATCAGCTTGATGTGATATTTGCCATCTGTGAACATTTGACGGGTGATAGCATCGCCCGATAAAGTATATTATGGGGGCCATGCTATTAACCAACATAAGTAAACAACACGTGGGTGTTTACTGATCGTTGTGACGTGATAATCATGAGTGCATTAAAGCGACACAAATCAGGAATCAAGATGACATTTTTCAAGAACATTTTGTTTCAAATCACGGTTCGTCTCGCAAAGTTTGTACCTGAAATTCGGGATCATTATATATCAAAGTCACACACAGGAATGTCTACCTGGGATGTCAACGCGTAACCAAAATGCATGCGTTGATACAGAGGCGAAACAGTCGCTTTTACAACCAACTACAGCCGTACACTCCAGCAAAATGGCGTCACTAACTGGCAAAACGCTGGAACTTCGTAGGCCAGTCAGCAGCTGGAAACTTAAATGAAAATTGACAGCGCAGTCAATTAGAAAACTTTCACGACAACCAGAGACGGGACTCGTTACCAGTGCCTCGCGCAGCCAATCAGAGAATGTGTACACTCATTGCAAAGAAACCGCCTGGCCATTTTCTCTCTGTGTATTATCTATTCTATGGCTGTAGCTACATCGATAATAGAAGTAGCCTCTTGGTGAAAAGAAAGGTGTTTTCGATCATTGACGCAGTGGATTTTCGTCTCGAGCCCACGCAAACAAATGGCGTAATTTCCGCAGACCGCTGAAAGTGTTCTCGCTCTTGTATTGTTTTTACTCAATTCTGTTTATAGAGAAAGAGAGAGCGAGCGAGCAGGCGTTGAAAGTGATGATACTGTGGCGGTTAAAGGACTGTTTGAAATGGACGCCGCCGAAGCGCCGACATCAAAGCCTGCGAGCAATCTGAGAGAGTGTTTGCGTGATGATGTAGACACATATTCCCGGCAAACACAAGTACTGAATCTGCGATGCAGGGATGAAATTAAATCGCTCTCTGTAGTCACCTGATAAGCGAAAACAGTACATGTTTACAAATTTTTATTTATTTCCTATGGTACCCATAGGCTACCTAATGAATAACGCTGTTTAGTAAATGAAAACAATTTTCATATTGGTTATTTTTCCTTGCAACGTATATCCAAAAATGTGGGCTAAATAAAAATATAAAATATTTTATGCAAATGAAAAACTTTAAACTCTCTTTTAAAAAGTAGTTGAAAAATTGCACGAATGAAATTTTGTTGTATTAAGCTATTTCTTTACTTTTAATCATAGTATTTTGTCTTTCACTCAGCGATGAATGTTATTAGTATGACGTTACTCTGTACAATTATTTTCCGTATTTTATATACTTAATATAGCATGCTTTTACTCTTCGCGATATATCGTGAATTCTGCTTTTACTTTTCTGCTTACTTACTTAATTTAGTTACTGTCTTCCAGGGATTTTACTCTATTCAACGCAAAAAAAACTAGCACGACACAAAGCAATCACAGGCGACAAATCACATAAGTCACGAATTCGAATTCCGGGTTATGAATGGATTTGTGTTTGCTTTATATAAGTAAATTTGTGTTAATTTAGTTTGTGTGCCAATCAATTAACCCTTACAGGCTCATATTACTTTATTGTTCTATGTGTTACAAATAACAGACGTTTTGTTGTACTTGCGTTGTCCCGTGTGCTCCGTCACCACGACATTCCTCTATGGACGCAAACTATTCTTGCGAAATTCTTAAAACCTTAACTTGTAGGTAGGCCTTGACATCTCGTTGACAGCGATTTCATTAGAGATGGAACCAGAAATGCGCTACACTAGCGATCACATGTGCCTAAACCCGTGACTCGAACCCAGAGCCCCTTCTACTGTAAGATAGCATTCAACCAACTGCATTACAGATATAAAATTCATAGCATCAAATTCTGCTTTATTCTATCTAATATTTCTGTAGACTGAGTTTACAAACCTTAAATATTTACAGGGCCATCATTTTGAAAACAAGTGTGTGCATCATTTAAATCTAATTTGGTGGAAATCGGTTGGTTGGTTCCCAATATATGGGATAAAAGATATATTTTCACATTCGATGCTATCGTACATAAAAGCCTCATAATAATGCTCTTATTGATATATAGGCTTATTCTAATATATACTGGCAGCATAAGAATTTTCGCTGAATTGGTTGAATTGTTTAATATATTTCACAAACTTAGCTAAGTTATTTGAAAAGCAGGCATATTTAAAATAAGTATCTGACGCACTTAAACAATGTACGTTTACTAAGCCTACTGCAGCACTATTGTGGGAAGAATTTGGTGGTAATAAGTTCATTGGTCCTCAGGATATGTCATAAAAGTTTCATTTTCTCGTGCGATACTATCTGTATAAACGGCGGACAGAAGAGTTTACGAATTAGCTCGTTTGATGCTTCCCTAGAAAGCGCCAGAATACAAAGTTAATATGAAATTGATTGAATAGTTTCGTAGTCATTATGCCAAAATGTTTATATGGTCGTTATTTTGACAATAAGTGTCAAGCGTTCTTAAATCATATTGATTTACGTCGCCTACCGTAGTACTACATTTTGCCTAAGTTGGTAGGAATGGGATGATTGTTTCCTGAAATATGACATAAAAACTGTTTATTCATGTGGCATTATCACACAACATAGGCTCTGTGTGGACACATTTGATGTTCGTAATATACACTGAAGAGCCAAAAAAACTGGTACACATGCCTAATATCGTGTACCCCCCCCCCAGCACGCAGAAGTGCCGCAAGACGACGTGGCATGGACTCGACTAATGTCTGAAGGTATGCAGGAGGCAATTCACACCATGAATTCTGTAGGGCAGTCCACAAATCCAATCTGCGGCAATTTGAGAAAGGGTTGCACGTCTGTCACGTTTAATGATTCTCGTCAGTCGTCGTTTGTCCCGTTCTTTCACGATTTTTTTTTTCCGGCCGCAGCGATGTCGAAGATGTGATGTTTTACCGGATTCCCGATATTCAGGGTACACTCGTGAAATGGTCGTAAACGAACATCCAAATGTTATCGCCACCTCAGAGATGATATGTCCCATCTCTCGTGCGCCGACTATAACACCACTTTCAAACTCACTTAAATCTTGATAACCTGCCATTGTAGAAGCAGTAACCTATCTAGTTGCCGACCGCATCGCGTTACTCTGATTGGTTCCATACCTCTGTTATTTGCATACGCACGTCTATACCAGTTTTTTTGGCTCTTCAGTGTATGTTGCCAGTATATAAATTTAAGTTCAAATTAATTACATGATTACGTTTATACACCATACTAAACTAAATGTTTATATGACTACATATTTCGAAAATAAGTGCCTGACACTCCTAAAAAATATCGTACATGGCTTAATGTAGTTGTACTTCTTTACCAAATCTGGTAAGAATCGGTTCATTGTTTCCCAAGATATTTCACAAATACTTTATTTTTCATGTCGCGCTGTCTAAAAAAATGAATGAAAAGAAGACATGCATAGTAGGGTGGAGTGAAAAAATCATTTTTCGACAATTGTAATGGAATACCCGGGGAAAGTTGTGGGTAGGCTTNCATTTCACTTATGGATACTGATCAAAAGGAGTCGTTATCTTAGTGAAGACTTAAAGAAATTGATTGAGCCAGTAATTCAAAGGAATGGCTATTTTGGGCATCCTGAAAATATTCTGTTATGTATGCTAGGTGACAACAAAAAGTTCGTCAGAGAACTAGCTTATCGCCGGATATTAAAACTAAGGTCGCAGCCCAAACTTCCGGGGATTCGGAAGTTCGCGATACCACCATTTAATTTTGAGGCATCTGACTACACTGATCTAATTGATTGGCAGAATTTAAACGTCTGTGAGCCACCTTTGACCGCAAATTATTCGACCGAAAGATTAAAAGAAATAGTCGAGAATGGCTTCGGTACAGACGATAATATTCCTTTGTTACCCTGTCACACTCAAGCGGTAGAGCGGTGCATCAAGTTGGTGACTGAGGCATCAGAAGCTGTTTGCGGACAGGAAGCAAGGGACGGTTTCATCAGAGGAAGACTTGAGTCGCACAAGAACATGCCTTCATTCGAAACAAAAAAGGAATATTCAATTTAATTAGCATTACATTACAGCATTATTATTGCTGACAACTCCGGAGAAATTAGAATTGTATCACTTTTTTTTTGTAAATAAATATGTTTTTTCTTTTAATTTACAGTTTTATTTATTTACTGTCAGTAAAATTATGTTAAACACAGAATAAAAATTAGTTGACACCTAAGAGAATACAAAGAAAATATTGTGTTTAATGTAAATTTTTAGGAATTTGGGACCCTTGACGGCACTTTAAAAATATTTCTTAAAGCTACTTATTGTCTTTTCAATTAATATTTAGATTTCTCCTGGTATTTTTGTACATATTCCATTATAATATGTTAAAAAACTTATTTTTTAATCACCTTTGATAAATGGTCAGAAAATCAGTAATTTTGCAAAATGTCAGGTAACGGGGGCACCTCAATCCCTTCACGCAAATAACTCTAATTTGGTATGTTTTCATATCAACTATAGACACAACTTTTCGCAACTATTCCATTTCGATTAGAGTATTTTTTTTTTTTCGCCTAGTAAGTTCACTCCACCCTAATGCATAGGCATGTTTGATGTTTGTAATATATAGGTTCAGCATACCAAATTTTTCCCCCAACATATGCTAGCAATTTTGTGAAGTAATCAAAGGCCCATGCATTAATTCATGTGTATTAAAAAAATGTTTGTGCAAAACGAATTTTTCACCAACGTTTTTCTTTGTATATGTTGTAAGACTATAACAAAACATTTTAAAAGCAGCACTTTCCAACATGATGGATGACGGAAATTGTTTCTTAATGAATTTAGTGCGCCAGTAGTTACTTTGGCATGCCATGTTTGAGCTAAACCAGTTTAATTGCATGAGACTTATGACATAACACCGCCGCTTTAAAAATCGGTAACCACTTTGTAAAATTTGGAGTGACATTCCATAATATTTTATTCATGTGAAATGTGGCAGGAATTGGCTGATAAATTACTGAGCTATGACATTTCAGTTTAAAATAGCGACGGATTGCAATATGGTGAGCGAAATTGTTAGCACTTACCGTTACCAACAAGCTAAGTTGAGTTCAGATCGATTTAGCTTTTCCAGAAATGTAATATGTAACACTATTTTAATGAGGCTGCCATATTGAATAAAGAACTTGCTAATTTAAAATGACCTAACTCATACTCACAGTAATAGCAATATAGGCATGTAAATTATCTGGATCGTTTTGGTTGTTTTTGAAGTGTGATATAATTATTTATATTCCAGGTGACACTATCTTAAAATATGGTCCCTAAGATGAAATTAAATTTTAATCTCGCCTACGTTCTGAGATATACAAAGTTTGGTAGAAATTAGTCGCTACGGTAAACACGGCAAACACGGCAAACGTGAGATACGTGAGATTTGAACTACTGTAGAAATGAGTATACGCGAAACTCGCTGATAAAACTGGCGAATGCGACGCATGCCCCATCTAGCGGCGCTGGACTGATACTAAATCCCAACCAATGTACAAGGGATGGAGCAAACGTAATGAAATTATTGATATATTAACAACATTTTTACAATGATAACACAGTTTAATTATTAATTTAATTATATGCAGTATTTCATATAATTAAACTGTGTAATTATTGTAAAATATGCCACAATATGAAATAAAAATTCTCCACCTCTCAACAATGCGCTCGTATTTACCTTTATATGTGCATTATTCTTGTTGCCTTCAGATTTTTCTTTCTTGGTTTTGCTGCTTTTGTTCTACATTTATTTTACTCAAATAACATTTCATCAACACATTTAAATATTTTTCATGAAACAGATCCCTGCAGTCATTACAAATCACTGCCTGCTGTTGCCGAACATTCGCCACTAACTTTTGTTTTAAACAACATCTCTATTTTCTTGGAGATATTAAAAAAAAAAAAAAAAAAAAAACGTAGCATTGGACATAATATCTTTGCATGAATTGGCCGCCTCTTTATTGGGACAGATCATATTTGCTCCATCATACTGCTTGGAATAAATGTGCTCTTTATTACATTCATGGAGTAACTCAGCATTTAGGGAGGAAATTTTTCTTTTCCAGGCATCATGATTGAGCTTGGAAATTGCCCACACTACAGCGCAGGCTTTAGAATTTGCATTTGTGATATAAATTTCAGGCTCAATGTAAAAATAACGATTTATTTATTTCAAGCGTTGTTGGTTTTGGATCCACTGGCTAATTTATTTTCTGTTTTTCTATGCATTTATTGTTCTGTATATCATTAAATTGCCTTCTCATTTGCCTGCCTTCTAACTTTTTGATACCTGATTTTTAGTAACACTTCTTAATATTGTTTACAATTGTGCTGCATCATAAATGGTATTGTTACTGCCCTTAAACCTCACAACATAAAAAAGATTTTCAATGCCCTTTTGAGTGAGGCATACGTGAAGAAAAAAGCAAATCTCTATTTCCTGGGAAAATCTTGCTAAAGTATTATAAGAGGGGCGATACTTTCAATCCAACCGTAAACTCATGCCAGATATTTGTGATACTGGCCACAAATCTTATTTTCCTAAAGAAATAGACACATTTATTTAGGAATTTACAGTGTTTGGAATTTTCTTTGAATGCAGATCGGTAAACTTTGGCAGACTTTAATGAAGATGAACTGTAATAATTAAAAAAAAGAGTTTTCCGTTGCTAAAAACTGAGTCGTGTAAACACTTTCACCTGGCATAGAATTACATGAAACGTAAATAGTTATTGATACCATCACTGAATGACTGGGCACTCTTGCAGCGAAACATACTCTCATTGGAGTATTTTACATATTTTAATTAGCTATGAAACAAAACATTTATATAGGCCTTTTTGATCATAAATATTTTTATATTGTTTTTACTAACATATAGAAATGTGGGAGTTCATTAAAGAAGAATATACTTTACTAATTAACTTCAATGTATGGCTTTTATTCTGGTACACAAAACCAATTCCAAATGTTTAGGTTTATAGCAACTTGATCAAAAACTATAGCCTAAGGGAAGTATCCACTGCTTTGCTACAGCTCAAAGGAATTACGTCGTTCTGACAGAACACAACAAAGAGCCTAATTTTGTTTTTTATTAGTATAAGGAATTACAAAAATATTTTATATACTTTGAACTGCTAATAGCAGCAGTTTACATAAATGTCATTACTCAATTATTAGAAATTACTTATAGATAATTGTCTCTGGAAAATGAAAGAATGATTTGAATGTATACATGATAAAAACTGCAGCCATAAACCACACATAATGATCGTGATATTGGAAGAGATACAAACAATAAAAATAAAAAGTAAACGTTTACACGTTTAAAAAGTTTACGCACCTTTCACAGTGCGTAATTAAGTTTACTCATAAGTCGAGCGCCCATAGATAGCGCGCGCAACGTGTTCGCCAGTAAACACATTGAGAAAGCCCGAAATGGCGTGTAATCTCATTTCTACAGTATCTGATATTAATTTGGACATACGTGCCGATCTATTAAACTCACATAGGTTTACAGAACTCTATCAAAAGCCTAGTGGTGTGCAAAATTTGGCCGCAATCAAATGAGCAGTTGTGAAGATACGATGTAAAAACGTAATTAAATACAGTACCATGTGTATGGAACGTTGGGCAGGAAGTGGATTTAATAACCTGCATTGTACATAGATGATAAAATCGTTCAATACGGAAAGCCCCTTCGCATGGTGGGTGGGAGACCTTATTCGCAGTCTCATAAATAGCTGCTACCGATATCGTCAAACACTACCAAATTTATGTTGGTACTACATGCAACGAGAGTTATACTCATACTTGTGTAGTTTCCAACAAAATATTTCGTTGCAAACCCTTAATTTATAATATTTATATGTAACTGGAAGGGGGGGCTGCGGTGGTGTTAGTGGTCAGCCTACTCACCTCCCACCAAGGCGAAACATTTTCAATTCCCGGCGGTGTCCCTTCCGGATTTTTGCGAGTGGGAATCGTGCCAGACGATGCTGCTGTGGTTGGTGGGTTTTCTCGGAGATCTCCCGTTTCCCCTGCCCTTGCATTCAGGAGCTGCTGCATACTCATCTCACTTCACTCTCACTGGCTCTCAATATCTCGATGTTAAGAGCCGCCCAAATATCTCTACTGTAACTGGACGGATGGAGTCAGCTGACATTATCATAAAAAACTGTGGGCAAATGAGAAAACGGATACGCGCACTTGATGCCCACAACCGGTACAGTTAGCATTCCATGTTTTGGGTGACATGTGTCTAACAATTCGGTAGATATGACATGGTAACCTAAAATAATTGTATAGCCGCCATTTTGAAAAAGGGGGTTTCGTACTTAAATAACACAAATTTGGGGTAGCACTATTTCCCCGCCAAACTTAATGGTACCGCTTGAGTAGTACCCTAGATTTGTGTAGGTTATTAATTTTTTTTAACGCAGCCCTATCTTCGAAAATAGCAGAAAAGTAAGAATGAATATCTCCCAACTCAGAGTCAACATTGCGAAATATAGAACTAGCAATTTTGATTCAAATATATTATGTGGCCGTTGAGATATATGCCGAGTGTTTGGCAAACTGATCTGACATCAGCCAAGAATTCACAGCCCTGTATAAAGAGTTGTAAGCTTTCTTGGCGTAAAATATCTGTACTGCTTTTCACACGACCCTCTCTCACTATTGCTGCTGTATATTATTCGCTCACCTCACAGTTACACTGCGCGTGTATGATAAATAATAATAATAATAATAATAATATGCCACTATATATGACAACACCCAAACATTTGACACTTTTTGTGCAGTACAGTGTTGCATAGTAGACAAAAACACAGAGACCAAAAAGCTGTGGCGGTTCCTTTAATATTGGCGTATAAATTCTCTGATTGGATGCACAAGGTTCTGAAAACGGACCTTGTGTCTGATTGGCATACTGCAAAATATTCCCTATTGATTGGACTGCCTACTGCCTATTTGCAAGTAGAATACTGGTCACTGATTGGCAAACGACGTTCCGACATGGTTCTGGCTAGTGTCGCCATTTCGGTGTCGCGTAGGGATGCAGTTTGTATTATAAGTAATTAATTCACATCTGTAGTCATAAATGTTATGTGGCACAGATTTTCGGACATCCAAAATACAGTAAGCTATAATTGAGTCGATTATATCGGCCGCAGCATGGTCACCAGTTCTGTTTGTCATAATAAAAATAATAATTCCCAACATGCAATTAAGCTATCGCCCAGTGGCAAGCGCTTCCTTCCCTTATCCATTTTCACACTCCAGTCTTTTCTGTGCTCCTCTGAAACTGTCTACTGTTTATATACCTCTCCCCATTTAGCTCCTTGGCTAAATGTCCACTTAACTTCCCTCATCAACCCACTACATTCACCATACTGTACATCCTGGCCAGCTTCTCCACTCTTCATCTGTCCCTTACGAAGATCCAGTCTCACTATTAAGGATACCCTAAAATTCCTTTCATTCTCACCATCCCGCTTCTGCCTTTCCCATTTACCCTTAACCCACCATGCTGCCCTCCTTTGCACCCTTTCCAGATCCCATACCCCATCTTCCATGTATGGGTCGCAGGCTGCAGCTGCGTAATCTATTATCAGCCTAAGTCATAGATTTATATGCCTTCACTTTCACCTCCACACTAACCCCCTTTAATACCCATCCCAGCATACCCAAAGCCGTTCTTCCTTCTGATATCAATCCCTGTATTTACTTTTTACATTTAAGATCACTCTGAATCACGACCCCCAAGACCCTGAAGCTTCTGCTATCTCATGGCCTTGCAATTTATAATTTATAAGTGCCTTCATACATTCCCCTCTTTCAAGTAAACATTACATTCCCCACAGTCTTTGTTTTTTGTTAATTAATCTTCATTTTATTCTTTTCTGTCTACCTCATTATTTCTATGTCCACTAGCAACTTCCCCTGCCCTCCATACAGCACACAATCATCCGCAAATAACATCACTTTGTATCTTACCATTATTCCCAGGTCATTAACCATAATGGTGAACAGCAATGTGTTCAGCATACTACCTTTCTCCGACAACGACTCCCCCACTTTCACCCTCGGTTTCCTCCTTAGAAAGACCCTATCCAATACCCTATCCACCTATCAACCAGTAGCTCGTCCTCTTTGTGCATCAAAATCCTTTGGGTAACATTATCAAATGCCTTCTCAAAGTCTATGAACATGATGGATGCCCCACCTACTTCCCGTCATCTAGTGCCTGAACCAGATCCTCCAGAAGGCAAGGCAGTAGCACATCGAATGAGTAACCTATCCTTAAAGTACGTGGGGTCTCCTGCTGCCAATTCTTTTCATTCATAACCTCTACCACAAACTGTACTTCAAGCTTTTCCATCATCTTTCTTGTACTCGATGTAAAACTAACCAGCCTGTAACTACCAGGATTTTACCTTTTCTTCCCTTACTTGTAAACCAGAACCACTAATGCCTTCTTCCAGCCCTGTGGCAACTTGCCTTCCTCTCTAGAGTAAGGCACACAACTCTCTCCCACCAAACTTTAGATCTCAATTTCCTATACCATCTGAACCCACTGCTGTACTACTCTTCAGTGTCCCTATAACCTTACCTATCTCCTGCCCTCATATCCTGATTTTTCTGTACATCCTACTTTTCCCCTCACCTTCTCTTTGTCAAAAATGTTGCTCCTCAAACATAGACATATACTGGCTTTGCAGCAACTCAGCTTGTTACTTGTCAGTTGTTACACTAAACTTCTCCTTATTATCCAACACTGGGATACTTCCCACTCCACCTCTAACCTTCCTAATATACACATATATTCCTTTAGCAACGTCTATCTTGCTGACTAGGAATTCGTTCTTTGCCTGCATAATCCACCTTCCTAGTTCCCTCCCTATCTGTGTTATACAATTGCTAGCACTATCCGATCCTATCTTCTTCCCCCATGCATACTTTTGTCTACATTTTCGCTTCATTATTTTATCTTCCATCCGTAGTACAGTGGATCACCCCTTACATTTATTATTTTCTGTGGGACACATTTCTTCAACATTCTGTCTACGATTCCTCTCAATTCGTTCCACAAGTCACCTACTTTTTCTACCTCGGCCCACTGCTCAAACATATCCCCCAAAGAAATTTTGTGCTTTCTTCTTGTTTCCATTCCTTTACTGCCATATTACTGGAACCCTAGTATCCTCTATCCTCAGCCATCGAATTCCGATTTCTTTCGCCGGAATATCGTGATCAATGATGCCATCTAAAACTAATAAACCAATAATTGTATTTTCAATCCTAGCCAACACCACATCCAACATTGCCCCAACACTTCCATTTATTCTTGTGGGTGTTTCTACGGCCTGTACAAACCCTTGTTCACTAACTGTGTGATCCTCTGCATCATGTTGTCCATCCACTCAGCTCCCTCTAACCATTCCACACCCACCATTTTCAGGTCCCCTACCTTTGCTATCCACTACCTGTCCATCAGTTTATCAATCATTTCCTTGACCTCCTGCAATGCCTACCACCCCTGACATGGTAGCCTGTAGACTGCTATCAGTCCGATGCTGATTTTACCCCTCCCCTTATCAGGATTTCCATCACCTCAACCATATCACTAACTCACTCCATAGAACACTTCGAGCTCTCTTTTATGCACACCACTGTTCCCCTTCCTCTCATGTTCGTATATATTCTGTAGATTGTTAATTTATTTTGCTGTATTCACAATCTTAACATTCTCTAAATAAGCCATGCCTTTACTTCTACCACTTTATCCGCCCCATCCCCTTCGACCATTCCCCAGAAGCTATCCAACTTTTTGCATAATCTTCTAAAACAATTAAACACCATTAACATAATGCAATACTCAATTCGATTTCTTTCCCTCCTCCTTTGAGTGCCCAGGCTTCTTTTCCTACCTCTGCTACAGTGATCAAAGTTTATCCTGTCCATTAGACTTCAAAGCCCCTTTACATCCCCCTACCTCTTTGTCATTGTTGCTATTCCTGTCCTCCTTCAACAATCCTACCCCTCTCCTAACATACAGCTATCTCCCTTCATAACAGATTCCCTAATATCCTCTTTATCTGGTATTTAAAATACGCCTCGTCCCTTCCTACATGATCACTGCCTACCCACTTCCTGTTGTCTATGAATATGGCTCCCCCTACCTGGCATATAATCTCATATCACTCACTGGCTGCATTTCTATTAGCATTGTTGATCCCCTTCCTGACTAATAATCAACTTACCACCACCCTTGCAATAGGGAACTTCTCATTAATCGATTTCAGTGACCCCTTTAAAGTCCTGTTCCACTTCACTTGTTTCCATAAGAGATACATCTCCCCCCCCCCCATTTATTGCTACCACCTTTACTTCCTCACTTCCCCTTAAGGTTCTAATTCTTTAATTATGCTCCTTTATTTTTGCCTCTCCAAACATTGCCTTATTATAGATGAGCCTTCCCCTAGTACGCATAAATTCCACACCACATCCTTAATTACAGAACTGCCTATAAACGCCACCTCTGATTTATTATCTGTGCTCCTTTCCTCTATAGTCTCCCTCCCTGTTCTCTGCCTCTCTCTAGTTCCAACACATCCCCCCTGCTCATTTATGCCCACCTCCTTCTGCTCACCCCTTGTACCCTCACTACCCCATGTTCGACAGCCTATGCTACCTTCCCACCTTGCTTTGACTAACTCTCCCTGCTTGTTGCTCTCCACTAATTACTCCTCCGCTACCCTCCCCGTAGTGTTTGTTGCTGCCTACCTCATCTCTTCCCCTTGCTATTTCCTTAAAATTTATCCAAACTACTTCTCCACTTCAACGTCGGAACGGACTTTGTGTCTGATCAGCTAGTGCATGATTTGTATTGTCCCCTGTTGTTTGTTCTGTCGGCTGGGAAGTCCGTTACCAGATGCTGATAGGCGAACGGCGTTCCGACATGTTGCCGACCTGTGATCCAATTTTGCTGACGTATGCGGCTAGAGTTCGCGGTACCAGCAGTTGTTTCACCTCTGTATTCTTAAGTACTCTATGCCCAGGTTGATGCGGACCAGTTACAAAGGGAGCTGACTTCCTGCGCGAAGTCATGATGTGTGCCATGTGTGGATAAATTACGGAGCAGGTGCACCTCGCTGCGATTATCCTCATGCTATTGCTGCGACATGGGACGTATTTGTAGTGTACATCGTCAGGAGACTGCCATTTTCCACAGCAGATGACCTGCCACTAAACCGCCATAGACCGACTGGAGTGCAGGTTTCAAAACAGACTATTCGAAACACGCTTTCCTAGGACTACAAACATTCATGGAAGCCCGCGAGATGTCCTCATCTACCACATCGTCACCAAGAAGAGCGATTTGCCTGGAAGCGTGCTCCATTTAACTGGGAGCTTACCGCATGGTGGTATTTTATATAAACAGCGGAATGGAGAGTGGAGAGATTAGGGTAACTCTTAACATCGAGGTCGGGAGAGCCGATGAGGGTGAAACGAGGTATGAAGCAGCGCCAGAATACAAGGGCGGGGGAAACGGATGATCTCCAAGAAAACCCGGAGACTAGCGGCTTCGTCCGGCACGATTACCACATGTGAAAATCCAGGTCCATATATGTAATTTACAAATACTATTTTAATCAATTTAGGCCTACTTTATTTGACCATTTCATGTTTTGCAAACAAGAAGTCTTGTAATGCAGGCTGTAATTAAGACTTCACAACACTTGTTTCGTTGTAGCGACCAGTGAACTTCGTGTTGTTGAATCAATCATAACTTAGATCATAACACAGTTAACGAAATTTTTTCCATAGAAAAGATAATCGATAAATGAGCCTTAAAGTTTACTTGTGCCGGCCAAAAATAACCTTCATGTACGTTATGCACACAATTGTTTTAACTGGGCATGAATGTCTTGGTAAAATTATAAATTTCATATGCCGAAGAATATTTGGCCCAAACTCACTTTTGATATTAGTGGAGCAAATAATATTCCTTTCTATAATATACATTTGATCTGGTTACGTTATTTAAATCGTGCTGAACGTTTACCATTTGTTACTTTTTTTATGGATAACAAATATTATTTATATTTTCTAAATAATATTTTTTTATTGTGTAATAAAAGCCATAAATGTTCTACCATTATTTGGCATGAGATATACGATTTATGTGATTATTTTACTGTTTCTGGTCAAGTTTGTGATGCTAGAAGGGTGAGAATAGGTTATTATGATAAATATTAACTTCGAATTTCAATTCATGTAATTTCAGAAGTGCGATTCGTCATGATTGAGGCTGAATTTGAGAGGAGAATGCAGAATATTTTGCAGTAAGCACCAATCACACGAAAACCTCGGCCAGCCAAAACACCCGACATTTACTGACTGGAACGTACGTCGGGGATGTTAAAACATGTAAATTGCCAATAATTCTAACCCACCTCAAATACACAGATATAGAATTAAGGTTTTCGTTGAGGAGTGGGGCCACATTCCTCAAGAAATGCAGGATAGCCTCATTTGCACCTCGCCACATGTCATCGTCACTGAACATAAATATTATACTCGGTGCTAGAGATATGGCAAAACTCTTCCATGAATGTACACCATAAGAAATTATTCACAAATTTGCACCAGTGTGTACACATAATGAGAAAAAGTCGTTAACAGAATTTATCCTCATACATTCATAATAGCATCCCTAAATATGTTCAAAAATAAAAGTCATATACATGGTGAAGTTGCCAACTTTATATAGTAGCCACGCTCAGCATTTGTTTATTTTTAGTCTGACATTCGGTATTATTTACATACTTAACATATTAAAAATTTCCATTACACTATAGGAAGTGTACTAGAAATTTTTTTTTACAGTGTATCAATGAAATGACTGAGTAAAAAAATTGAATTGCGGTTGCTGTGAGCTGTTTTTGGTGATACATTGCATGAAAAGCTTATTTTCCTTGTAAATATTATGTTGAAACATTTATTCATTGGCATTTACTTTGGGTAATCTTTCCACATTCTAACAAACACAACAAATGATGCAAAATATTTTTTTGCAGTGTAAAAACTTTTAGAATGTTTATTTATAATTATAGGAATAAATTTTGATTAAAATATTCTTTTATTTCAGATGGCAAAAAAAAAAAGCTGTACAAATTGTATACTTATTACTAATAAAAATACTTTATTATTTGCATGAAAACGCCAGAAAGAAATGAAAATGTTAAAACGATGCACGACGTATAACTTCTATAAACATTTTAAAACCATTTATTTATTATATTAGACAACATTATATGTCCTCTTTATGTATGAGTTATAATTTGTCAGTTAAAATTTTGTAAACTCTATTAAATATTATTTCCATTTTTTTACTTTTAAACATTTGTTAATTTTCCACTTATTGTATATTATTTTATAATTTTAATTTCCCAATGAATAATGTTAGTTGCACATGCTATTTTGGAAATGTCCTAGAATTTCCATGTACATTCTACTAATATGTTCGTTCCTGACCCCTCACTCGTTAGAATAAGATCCTGATTAGCAGCAGGACAAATAAAATATTTAATTATTCTCATAATCTTTATAACATAAATTCGATCCGATGCTGTAATATAAAGCGAGTGAATTCCTTCTATTAAAGAAGAAAACGCTGATAAATGTTGCCAGTGTCAAAAATGTAATGAATAAAATCCCCATAACAATTTAGTTTCTTTTGTAAACATTTTAATTAAATGAATTTGTGTCTGTCGGGGTATAACATTAATTACGATTTCCCTCCTCTATTTATTTATCTAAATATTTAATTAAATTAATTGTAGTATTTTAGTAGTTTCGTAATAACTGTAACGTTATTTATATTTCTTCACTGAGAATTATCAGAATTTTGTTTGTATGTAGTAAAGTATATTTTACCAATTTTTTTATTTTGTTTTATTATATTTATCTGTTGTGTGTGTCTTTAGTGCTTGCTTGTCCAGGGAATAACATAACTGTTTGGTTTCCACAAAAATGTATTAAATGAAATAATTAAACACACAATGTTTCTATTTCATCAGGAAAATTAGGAGTACCTCTTGCCACAGAGTACTGAAGAATTCAAAGCTGAAAAAGCCGCTCGTTTCGAGAGCTTCAGCCGCACACGACAGCAAAATGGCATCTTCAGTCAGCAACATGTCAGGATAGCGTTCGCCAATTAGCGCCTGGTAACCCACTCGCCAGTTGACAGACCGGCTAATAGGGGACATTTCGCAGCACGCAGTAGCCAATCAGAGACATGTCTCTTCCCAAGAGCTTCGCTCAGCCAATCAGAGAATGGGTAAGCCCTAATTAAAGGAACCGCAACGCCATTTTGCCTATGTACCCTTGCGATCCTTGGCGCTCGCCAGCGTAACAGAAAATACTTGCTGTAACTTTAGATCCGTAGTTGTAATATCGTTTCCGCGAGGCCAATAGACAGAATTCTATCTCCTTTGGAAATAAGTTGGAAACGGAGTTGTTTCCTTCTACTCTTTTTCTCCTATCCCGTCGGCTGATGTCTTCTGGGAACAACATCTCTGTGCCAGTGCTCATGTTTTCTTTGTGTGGGGTCGTCTCCCGTTACGCAACTTGGCGGCCTGTGTATTTGACAGGTGTTCTAGCAAAACCATTACTCCTCAAACGTTTCCATTTCATTCCGAACTTTATACGACGGAGACCTTTCCACCGGACGTTTTACGCTTCAGCTAGGCTCTCTTTTCGCTCCCCTCACGTCTCTTTGTCTTATTCCATAAAACGATAACGTAAAGGATGGCGCTGCCTTCTGAAGTCGTAAAAGCAGACGACCGACAAAGTCCCATTACAGCTCAAAGCGTTGATTCTCCTGCGTTTTATATCGGACGTATTCCAGAAGGAAACTGATCGGGGTAGGCAATTTATAACGTTTATAGTTTCATTAATAGAGGTTTTTCTAAAAGATAATTAAATCAAATAAACGTATGATGGGCCTGCTGAATTATGAGACATGGAGAGAATTTTATGATGTTAATGCCACTACCGTTTTAACTATAGCAATAAAAAAATCTTTGTGGCAATAAACTCAATCGGAGAATGTGAAGCTCATAAAAATCCGCTTTATATGTGTTTCTAAAACAAATGGGTCTTAAAACAACTGGCAAAAAAAACAATTTAATATTACTACCAGGCATATACTGATTCTAAGAAGAACGTTTGATTTTTTTGATTCCGGATGTTTCAGATCGATTTCCCGAGTCATAATGTAAAGAAGCAGTTATTGTGAATGGTTTTAGCGACATTCAAAAGTGCAGTTTCATCATCTTGACCCTTCCATTCCCACTTTAATGTACGGTTTCACCTGTTGCAAACACGAAATTATTTTTTATTTTGCTGCCTCAACAAATGAGATGTAGGCTTCGTGTTCGCATGTAGTGATACCAACCATTCATAACCTCGACTAGTTCCAGGGTTTACGAATCAGTTACTAGCAGGGAATGTTACTGGGGCTTGGGCCTCAGTGTACAGTACCAGCGAATAACAGCCGTCCAGTGCGTTATGTTCATAATTGTCTACACTCGAACAAATTGTTCGGAAAATTTTCCATACCGCTGTATTGGCATACGCGTATTGTGAAAGCACGTGTTTCCAAAGAACGTGGTAGATTCCCTGCATCTGCTCAGGACGTCAAATGTGCACTAAATTCCCAACTCAGTATATAAGTATTTCTAAGTTTGCAGCCTAATGTATGGTACGTTTTCCATACTCCGCGTAGGATTAAACCTTCCATTACCGTTTAGAATGTGTACTGAAAAATGTTTTGGAGTGTACGATGGGTCTGTCTGGAGAAGCAACACCCGCGTGGACAACGCTCTTTTGAACTTGCAAATATTTACATTAATTTTTTTTTTAAAGGCTGCTTTTTGGCATTTTCTGTTTTTTATCAACTTTCTCAAAATAGCTAAAAGCAAAAAAAAAAATGAATGCCTTAAATGTAAGCAATTTTTTCTCATCTTATTAATTAACATAAAGTTATGGGTGATTAAAATACCAAGGGGAGAAGATAGTGACATAAAAATTATGAAATACTGTTTCATATACCAAGAAGAAATGTACCATAACTAATAAGTAATATCTCTTTTTCTTGACTATTTACTTAAAACCTCAGCGAAAGGCAGTACCGAAATTGCCGCTTTCAGCAGGGTAATTGCGAACCGTGAACATATAAACATTTCATTGGCTGTTACTTTCTGCAGAGAACTCACCAATTTCACAAAAATTTTTAACTTCCCGCTGTATTTGGATGTGTGTTTATTTTTACGAGCACTTGGCGATACTATTGGAGTGTGTTTAGAAATTCATCATACTCTGTGACGTATTGTAAGGCTCAGTATATAAAATTTTACAAATAACACTCTAAATATATTTTTATTATGTTGCTATTAGTATTATTAAATACAAGATACAGTAATATAAATTAATTTTACACTTCATATTTAGTACAGTAATTCGATTACATGAAGTGCACTTTATGTTGTGTTACTTTGATATATTATATGCTATGAACAGAGAATCGATACATGATTACAAATAATGAAGGACATAACTTTAGACCACAGCTGTCATGCGCATCTGCATTAGGGCACTCAAAATCTTCATCCTCGCATGAACATACATACATACGATAAAGTAAGGGAAGGTGTCATAACGTAAAGTGGGTTTGGATGTGTTTTTACGATATTGTTCTTTGCTCACCTGGCTACTGTATGATAATAATGACTCCTTTTTGGCTGAGCTGCCAGCTGGCAAGTAAGTAACCAGCAGGTTTAATTAGACACATCGACACTAGTTTGCTTCCGAACGCAACTTTGTGTTCTACCTTTTTAACCAGCTTTCCGAAGGAAAGAAAGGCTTAAGAGATCACTTTCCTGTATGGTTGTGTGTGTCTTTGCATGTGCGTGCCCCCTTTTCAGTCTTTGAATGTTTGAATCGAATGTTGCCAAACTTGGTACACACATATAACTAAGTAAGGACACCTGACTTTTATAGTTTTCGACCACGCTGGGCACTTACTTTCAAAATAGCAGCCATTTTAAAATTTAGGGTGCTGTCATAGCTCGGAAAACATTCAACAGATTAAAAACCAAATTTTGTACGCTGGCAGCGCAAGCCGTAAGAATAGAATTCAGGTGTGACAATAATTGTTGGTTCGCCATTTTGGAAGATAGTGCCATATGGAAAATAAAGATTTTACGCTATATCTCGAAAACTACTCAACCAATTTTCGCCAAATTTGGTACGTATAAAATGCTATGATAGGCCTGGTAAATGTAAGTAATTAAAGTTAATAAAGCAATTATTTTCAAAATGGCGGCCATATAAATATTACATTTATTTGGTTTAACTACCTGGTTTAACTATCTGGTTTAACAACTTTAACAAAGTTTTTTTTTGTAATATCTTGGGAAACAAATGACAGATTGCTACCAAATATTGCAAACAAGTAGTACTACGGCAGTTGATACGCACAAATATGTTTCTAGTGTGCCAGACACTTATTTTCAAACTGGAAGCCATATAGCTATTTTAACATAGTGTGCTACATTTTGAAAACAACATAATCACGTCCAACTTAACTTTGTATGCAGGGAGTACATGCAACTAAAATCAAAGGTGTCCACACAGAGTTTTATTTGTCCTCCATTTTGTAAGATAGTGCCACAGGAATAAATAAAATTTTAATGTCATATCTAGGGAAACAATTGATGGCTTCCTACCAAATATGGCAAACAAGTAGTGCTGCAGTGGGTGATGTTAACTGATGTATTTTAACTATGCCAGACACTTATTATCAAAATGGCGTCCATATAGCTAATTAAATTTTGTATGTTATTTCGTCGAAACCATGTAACTCATTCCAATAAAACTTTGTATGCTGGTTCTATATATTACAACTAATCAAATGTGTCCACAGTCCACACTGTAATTTAAGCATACATTTTGTGAAATAGCATCACATGACAAATTGAAATTGCCTGATATCTTCGAAAAACAACCTACTTTTACCAAATTTGGCAAATAAGAAGCACTATATCAGGCCATGTAAACTGATAAACTTTGAGAGGGTCACACTCACATATTTTCAAAGCTGCCATATTAAAATTTTAGCTTAGAAGTTTTTATCTACGAAACTACAAAACAAATTTCAACTTATCATTGTATACTGACAGTCTCATTGATATCCATCAAAATGGTTAATGCAAAGTCTCATTTCTCCACCATTTTGTAAGATAGCCCCACGTGAGATAGTACAATTTTTATGTCGTATTTCGGGAAACAAACAACTGAGTTCTTTCAAATTTGGCGAAGAAGTTGTAATGTGGTAGGCAATACTAATTTTTGTTTTTAAGTGTGTAAGTCTCCTATTTTCCGTATGGCGCCTATACAAACATTTTGCCTTAGTGTGCTATATCTACGAAACTATGTAACAGATATAAATTTAACTTTGTTTATTTTATCTATGATAATCATCGAATGTGCTAAAAAGGTTTCCCTCCATTTACGAATATCGTTACACGACCAATAGAGTTGTTATGCCATATCTCGAGGATTTATTAAAACATTCATACAAAAATTTCACGAAATATTGCTGCAGTAGGGTATGTAAACTAACATGTATTATGTGAGGCAGGCATGTTTCAATGGGGTTATTAAATAATTAAGAATAATTTGTTATATGAAAGAAACGTTTCAACAAAATTCAATCAAATTTAATACGCCAACTGCATTAATTATAAACATTATTTATGCACACAGAGATGCTTTTTTGCTAGATTTTTAGCAAAATTGTGTCAGGAGAGTAAATGAAACTTTTAACAATATTTCCAAAACACTTCCACTAATTTCCACCAAATTTTGCACAACTACAGAAGGCCATGCAAAGTTACATATTTTGAATAGGGCCAGACATTGATTTTCAAAATGGCGGCCATATAAATATTTAGTTATGTTTGGCATACCTATTTAACAATTTAACCAAATTCAAACAAACTTTTTATGCTGATAGTATATATTAGGAACATCATATACAGAAACTCCTTTTAGGAAGTTTTTCATAAATATCAATGTTTAAAAAATAAAGTTATCATGCCATATCTCTGAAGCCAATAAACTACTCTGTGTAATATAATGCCGAGTTGAAAGTGCTCCTATCAAACGTTCATTCCTACGTACATTCAATCCTGTCTATTTGAATTATTTACACTTCGAGAGTTTGTGACGTAATATTAGCTTGCAGAGAACCCTATGAACACTGATGGCCTAGCAATAGTTTGTCATCCATGTCCTTCACAGAGTGCAGATGTCATAACCGTCACGGCAAACTCCATTCATATCAGTTAAATTCAGGCGACGTAATATTACGTTGACAGCACTCAAATTGTCAAAACCGCGAAATTTCCGGTCTCTATACCATTGCATATTTCGCGAATTGATTTATCGTGAGCGTAGACTTCAAAGCCCTTTCTAATGTCTAACCAGGATCGTTCGTTTATTAGCTTCTGATTTAGAGCGGAACTTTCGTACTGTATTGCACATGACTCACCCACACTACTGCTTAATGTCTACGTACTGTATTGCACATGTATCACCCACACTACTGCTTAATATCTACGTACTGTATTGCACATGTATCACTCACACTACTGCTTAATGTCTACGTACTGTATTGCACATGACTCACCCACACTACTGCTTAAATGTCTACGTACTGTATTGCACATGTATCACTCACACTACTGCTTAATATCTACGTACTGTATTGCACATGTATCACCCACACTACTGCTTAATATCTACGTACTGTATTGCACATGTATCACCCACACTACTGCTTAATGCCTACTACTGACTCTCAGATACTCTGAGCGTGCCTGAAGAAGTACTCTCTAATAATGATAGTATATCAAAATAATAAGCGCTTGAAGTCTACCCTGCCACAGAATAAATACGCGAAATACTCGGAGCTGTGCTAATTATCCCTGAAGTATCTCAGTCGTTGATGACTGCCTACGTGTTGCTGAGTGACGGGAATGTGTCTAGTTAGCTAAGTGCAGAAGATGAGGTGAAGAATAATATGGGTCATATTTGTCAAGTGGCCGTGGTGGTGTAGTGGTTATACTACTCGCCTAACACCAAGGCGAACCGGGTTCAATTCCCGGCAAGTGGGAGTCGTGCCGGACGATGCCGCTGGTTAGTGGGTTTTCTCGGGGAACTCCAGTTTCTCCCACCCTTGCATTCCAGTGCTGCTCCATTCTCACTTCGTTTTACCCTCGTCGGCTGTCATGACCTCGTTGTTTAGAGACGTCCAAATCTCTCAACTCAACTCATGTTTTGGGCCTAAAAGAATTCTGATACTGTAAAACCTTCTTCCCTGATCTGCAAAGTGACAAACAAAGTCAAAAATACATTATCCAATTATGCAGTATTTTAAACACATGTTGGCTCAATTTTATTATTATTATTATTTTTTTTTTTTTGCCATTTTTCAGTGTGTCTATAAGTATAAAGAGGATTGTGGAGTCTATCATATACGTTTCGGACTCCGAGAGATGTCCTAACGTGTTCTGTACCTATGCACAGCGTGTTCGGAACCTGGAACTGAGCGAGTGTTTTCAGGTGTTATCCTGCGGGCTCCTGGGTCGAGGACCGAGTCACGCCTACTCTATGTCCGACACTGTCCGACGATGCGATTGTTTCAGGAGAGACGTAACTGCACCCCTGCTCTTTTACGGCGTCGTTCGGGCGATTTTTCATTTTCTTCTCTCCCTGTTTATTTTCTGCTCCTCGGTAAAGCGTGTGCGAAAGGACGAGCGGTCGTAACTCTATAGTAAATGTTGGACGAAGAAAGTGCGCGCTTTAAGTCAGCGTAGAAAACCGCGAGTCTTACATTTATCACTTGACTTTAGGTCAAAATGCGAGGCTGTTTGAATTTACATTGTGTGTTGTAACACGCGGTTACAGTCATCCAGGTCCATTACGTTTAACTCGTATGGTTCTAGTAAGTTATTTAATGAAATATCACTTTGCAAGTCTAAGTGACGAGCACCAGTTCATATAGTGATAGTTTCATTTTGATAGCATTGCTGCTTTTATTTTCAAAATTTGAGAGAGATGATTTCGTTTATTTCGTGGCGAGAAATTTAACTGGTATCTATGCACGCTTTTTTTAGGCGTCTTGATTTAGGACTTGGTAAGAAAAGGAGTATTTAAGGAGTGTGATATTTTTGTAATATATTATTAGAAGTTTTTAGAAAAAGCATATTTGTTTAACTACTTTTATGTCCTTCAAATCTGTAATTAGGAAAATGATGAATATTGCATAAGTTCTCTAGGATTTCCAATAGAAAATTTTTATAGATAATATCTGGCTGATTTATTTAATTCATACTTAATAATTGTTGGTTCTGTATTCCACCCATTAGTGGTGCCCAGTTCTATTCAATATTTTTTTCTGGCTTCGTTTTCGAATAGATGAAATGATGTTGAATCATCGTCGTATTTAGCAATTTATTCATTACTGATAATGGAGATTCATGAAAATTATGTCACACGCTACTCACGTAAGAGTTATGAACATTACTGGAGTTTCGGCGATAAACAAATTATATCTGAAATACTGGTATCATAACTTATAATTATTTATCAGAGAGGAAAAAATATTCTTACGTATTATAGTAATAATCGTTGGTTGACTATTCCCAATCCCCAAATGAGACTAAGAATGTAGTCTTGTAGCGAGTATATGTGAGTATACTTGTAGCAAGTCAAAGCATAATGTTTAGTTTTTATATTTGTATATTAGAACAAGTTTATGGTAAGTAAACTAAAATTCTATATAAAAAAAAAGGAAAATGATTTAATTTATTTCTACAAGTAATAGTTACAGTATAAGCTATTGCAGAGAACCATGCAGAAACTAGTGGCGAAAAAATATTTCTTTACCCGTTTCTTCACAGAATGAAGATGTACTGGGACGAAAAAATCCACATTTCAGTTCAATTATGGCAATGTAATACTACGTGGGTAGACATAGGAAGTGTAACTACTTGCAAGACCACGTCCAAACGTAATTCGGACTACACTACAAAGGAAACTTTAGCTGTCAAACAAAACAACATTCGCGTGGATGTAGGTTCTTNTAACGTAATTCGGACTACACTACAAAGGAAACTTTAGCTGTCAAACAAAACAACATTCGCGTGGATGTAGGTTCTTTGTTATGAGGAATTTATAAGAACTGTGGAGCACATAATCACTAATTATCGTCAGTAAAATATATGGATTTTTTATACAAACAAATTAACAACATGGATAATATTACCTGCTATACATATATCACAGGTTGTTTAAATGTACTCATTCGGTACTCCATTGGTCGACAGCGAACGAGTAGTGAACTCTGTTTAGTGAAGTAATCGTGTAAAGTGTTGTGTGAACCAATAAGATTGTGGTACGAGGGAAAGCACAGACCAATTGAAATGTCATTCCATTAATGGTGGACACTAATAACACCATTGTAGATTCTCTTATATGCCTGTAAATGTGTGGAGAGTGCAAAGTGACGTAACCAATTTCTGCGTAACGTATGTAGGACACTGTGGCTGTATGTAATAATTTGTGGGAAGAAACTCTGTACAGCTCGGAAGCACGTGCTCCGTGCAAACATGGCGGCAGTGCGTAATCACACTTGCAAGAAAGCAGGTTAGGTTAGGTTAGGCTAGGCTAGGTTAGGGCTGCAGGCAGAGCCATTTGCTTGCCGTCGCTCGGTCATTAGCGAGACACCCTCCCGTCTGCACCCNCTAGGTTAGGGCTGCAGGCAGAGCCATTTGCTTGCCGTCGCTCGGTCATTAGCGAGACACCCTCCCGTCTGCACCCTCTCTCGCACTCCCCAGGCAACACGTGTTTGTAGCAATGGAGTGGAGAGATTTGAGCGGCTCTTAACATCGGGGTCTTGAGAGCCGATGAGGGTAAAATGATGTCAGAATGGAGCAACGCCAGAATGCAAGGTTGGGGGAAAAAGAGAGATCCCCGAGAAAACCCACTTACCAGCGGCATCGTCCGGTTTTTCCTTGGCAACTACCTTCTACGAGACTTTCACTGGTGAAACTCGGTTTATGAGCGACTTTGGTCTTGTGGTATCAGGTTGAACTCTCGTTCAGGAGGCCGTGGGTTAGATGCATACACAAACGGAAACAAATGGCAGGCATAAAAAGGATGGCGGCCCACAGAAGACAAAACACTATGTCAAAAGAAATTAAATGTGGTAGACATAAAATGAAAGCATAATGTGTAATGAAGGAGACTAATAAAAATTAAATATAAAATGGCATACAAGGAATGATAGACAATGAGGAAATGAAATATAATATTTCGCGAATGGAATGACAGAGCATAAATACAACCTTAAATGGCGGGAAGAATTAACATAGTAACAAGAAAGAATATGGCAGCCTGAAACAAGATGATAGTCGAGCAAAAGCTAGTATTTAGGAAACAAGATGTCCATAGGAAACAAAATAGCAGCAGTAAAAACCGATGGAAAGAAACAAGATAACAGCCAGAAATAATATGGCGACCAGTAAACAAGAGCATGGTCAGAACAAAATAATGGACGGGAACAGGATAGTGGCCTGAAAGAGTATGGCGCCCGGAAACAAGATGGCAGCTACAAGGGCCATGCTCCACAAATCGTACCCTATCATATACTAGGGCAATACCGTTCTAGAGGTGTTAAAACATTTTCTTACTGGGTATTCCTCTTAACACTTTCAGGGCCGCTTTAATTTACGGTTTTAAGTGTTGCAAACAAAATTTTATGACGGGTGCTGTACTAAAGTCGACACACCGTAATTGTTTCGTTGTCACAGCCAATGAACTGTGGGCTGTAATGTATGGATACGATCATATGAACCAATTATAACTTAGACCAGTAAACCGGTTTGTGATTCATTTACCTAAAAGTAAGATCATTGGACATTGAGCTTCGCAGTGTAGAGTACTGACCAAAAATTACCTACTCTTGCGTAATGTACACAAATATACACAGTGGGCCTGATTGGGCTAAAGTACAGCATGCATCAACAATTTTCCTTTTTGTTTGCAGAACCTGAAAGCCTAAATTAAATATGGTCTCAAAGAGATAAAACCACTATGACCGAAAGACTTAAATGAACTCGTGGAATTTCCGTGGTTTCTACATGAGTTTCTCGTGAGATGGTGGCTGCTGTGCTGGACCAGTCAGGCTGCAAGACTCCAGGGCGCAGGAGGAACCGCATGTTTTATTCACGCGGCAGTAATCTGAGTTAGGAGAGGCGCCGGGTGGGAAGGTGGTTGACGAGGCGTCGCAGGTTCGACGCAGCGAAGAAGGCAAGGTTCGAGGGGCCGCGCCCTACAAGAGTCGCCCCACAATAAAACCACCCCCCTGGGTTCGCGCCCCGCAGGAAATTTATTCTCCTTGGAGGTTCGCCCCTCGAGCGGTTAATGGCGGCACACATTTACATCAATCCGACGCGACGCCCACGCAAAGCAAGAGGTCATACGCACTCTTTCTACATCCGCTGGAAACTACCCACAATTCTCAGATTAAGTTGGAACTTAATTTAGATCTTAGTTTTCTGGGGACTTTGCCTGAGTGTAGTTTGAACAGAGGGCAACCCTAACATGAACATCTGTCTACAATTTGCATGTGATATTTGCCTCTTTTTTTCTGTTAACGTTAAAATTGTTGAAATTTTTTCTTAAAGTTAATTTCTCATCCTGAATATGCCTCTCTCTCTGTTATTTTACATGTAAGTGTACATGTAGTACTTTGCGTTTACTAAGAGTGTAGCTAGGTTTTCGGTTAGGAAGGCGCCCAACCTGAGAAACTCTGTACTTACAGATGATGGTTTATCGCGTGCAAAAATGACTGTTCTCTAGGATTCTATATACTGTGCACATGTCAAACAGTTTTCTTTTAATATTTGTTGTCGTGTGCGTATTAAGTTTCTTTCCCATTTATCAGGGCCAATGGTAATTCTGTCTCTGTAATACTAGTGTGCAAGGCAACAAGCCGATTCAAAAATACATCACCCCTAGTTATAAAAAGGTCAGGATGATAACAAGTTTTACAAGATAGGCTGACTAAAAAAATTCGTGGTTTTCCATTGTTTTTTTCTATTTAAAGTATAAAACGAAGTGTTTGTTTTTGTATTTAATAAAAAAAATACTACAATATTATAAATACTGACTAAGGTGACAGTTTCATGGATACATGTCAACATTGCTTAACATTTCAGACATGACAATTCCATATCTGTATGGTCTTTCACTATAGGGGAGTTGTAGTAGGTGTGTGTGGATCCAAGAATTATTTTCCACGTTATTAGCATATTTCATTCTTTTTCGTTGTGAAATGAAAGAAATGTCTGAAAGGAGTATGGGAATCGAGAAAAATGATTTCAAAATCAAGAAAACCAGCTTTAAAATATTACATTTGTAAATTGATTCTTGCAAATAAAAAAAAATTTACGAAATTATTACGTTTGGATGGACCTCAAAATAATTTTCCGTGTTATTAGAATGCGATGAATGTTATTTATTGAACATTTTCTATGTAGTTCACCCGTAGTTCAAGTTTAAATTACGAGTCAGAATTTTTATTCAATATAACTAGAAGTTAAACCGCTACAATAGGTAAACCAAGTGTTGGGTTTAAAATAAATTGAAAACCAAACTTTTTGTTATTATAGCTTTTGAAATTTATGCGAATTAATGTTTTAAGTTAAAATTCCCATTTTTTCTCTTAAAACCACTATAAATATTATTTTTTCCAAATTGCTTGGTATTTTAAATAAATCGTCTATATCAGGTCTCGAAACCATAAAATATACTCGAAATGTAGAAAAAGCAGCTCGATTTTTGAACAATTGTAATTCTTTGTGGAGCCGAGTTCGTGGACACTTGTTATGTCGCTGCACAGTGCCATCACAAAACGTTGCAGAACCACTAACAAGACGTAGCTGCAGCTGATATCTCGGTGCGTTCAGTACGAAGCAGCTTTCTCGAAACCTCGCTTCCGCGTCTCATTTCCTTACTCTTCGATACTACTCTCACTGTAACGGGCATACACCGTCAAAAATAAGTGTAAATTTTCACATACCAATTTTTGGCAATTTTACATTTTGTATGTGTTAATTTGTAAAAACAACTACAGTGCGTAAAATTTTACACAAATGTTTTTAAAATCCACGGAGTACTACATATGTTTGGCAAAAATTAACGGATTTTTGGCTGAATAAACACAATGTTGGTGTTACATTACATTCTGGATTATCTGTGAACGTATATTAACACATACAAATTTTCGGTAATTTTACATTTGTATGTGTAATTTGCCAAAACGGGTGCAGTATTTTTAGTTTTACACTAATGTCCCTGTGAATTCAAATATAACTACAAGTATTTGTTTAAAACATGCGATCTAGCGGTAGGGAGTAGAACTACTTCGAACTCCTTTTGTGTGTTCAAAAGGAAATCCTAACACCCGCTGGTGGAATATACTGGCTTTTGTATATAACTACCTATTCTATATCTGAAGTCATTTGTTGCCCACGATTTGGAGATAACTTTATAACTTTGTTAAATATCCAAGTTACAAAAAACGGAGAAACAATGAAAATAATACAAATTCACATACAAAGTTTGTGAATTAAGATTATGTAGTTGTAAAAGAACATATTCTGATGGTAAAATTGTGTAGTAAAACAGTGAAAAATGTACAGAAATTGTGTAATTATAATTACAGTGAATGTGCGATTTTACTTTTTTGGTTAGTGAGAAAATACGCATACATATGATGAAACTACAACTGCGATATCTGCGTAAATTTACTTGCCGCGGAGAGAAGACACACAAATTTTGCAGTTCATTTTCTGCTACATAGTTATAGCAATTTTACACCATTCTATGTAAAGTTAGTTGTACTAATTCGAAGGATAAATTTACATGCACGTAGAGTAAAAAAACATTTGCATATGTAGCCACAAAATTATATCGATGTGAATAGAGACACTGCTGACACGTACATCGAGGGCAAATTACAGAATTTTTTTACAGTGTAGCCAGCACACGCTCACAGGCTACTGTGTGTGAACAATGCATGTAAACCGTAACTCACTGACTTACATGTTTAACCAGTTCACTGACGAATTCATTTACAACCTCAAGTGTCGCAATTAGTCGTATTGTGATGTCTACTGTACATGTGTCGAGCGTGATTCACACAACCGCTAGTCACATTTAACTTGTTTTGAATGTATGTAAATACGTGCCGTACTCAAGTATTAAAACAAGCTCAGAAATAAATGTCTTGCAGAAAATTTATTGAACAAATTAATCTTTTCAGTCGCACATAAAAATCACGTTTTAAACATTGCAACAAGCAAGTGTTTTATTCAGCACTGTACTGATATCAGTATTACGGCATGTCTTATATCGGGAACAATAAACATGTATTTGTACTCCACGTTAACTAGCAGCAGTTGTTTATGAAACTACGGAATTTGAATGATACCTTTTATATGTGAAGGACTTACCTCATTGCACACTGATCTCTGCTGTGTACAGTGAACTTATGTAAATGCCGTCCACGGCAATCTGTGCACTTTTAAAAGCTCTGCCAAAGATCTACTTGTACACATATTTTGTATTATTCCACCATGTGTAAACTTAACACTGTCACGGGCCTGATCACTTTATTCATGCGTCGGTCAAGTGAACCTGTGAAAATATTGGAAAAGAAAATTTTTCACAAATTTGCTGATTCTTATACTTACGTGCATTAAAAAAAATACAGCGAAAGAAATCATTAAAGTATTCACAAAATATATTAGCCTGGCACTTTTGATTCAAAGTCAAGACATGAAACTATTTTCCTTCCGTCGGCACTCGACTTTACTGGGCATGCCAGTTAGTGTACACGTTAAACTAAATGCAGGTAGGGACAGTGACATTTTTCAAAGGTTGATTTCAAAAGTTCTCAGTTTACCGTGAACAACCCATACTTGTTGTGCAACGTCTTGGCTATAGCACATTTTGACTGCAATGTTTAACCCGAAATAAAAACACATTTTTCATGTTTGCTCTTTTTTTTTTAATAAACATATCGTCATTCTAATATAAAAATAAATGTTAGAAAATACTATGTTAAGAGGTACGTTTTATAACTAGAGCGTACTGATACACGAATATGTCGTGGTGTGACAGGGCTACAGATTCCTTGCCACTAGCTACTGTCCTCGCGAGGAGACATTACAATACTTGTCCGGACGTCTCAGAACTCGGTAAGTAACGGGGCAGAGAACATTCACGACTCGCATGCAAACTGTTAGGAAATTCTACACGATTTTTCAGCCAATCAAAATTGGTATATGAACACACGCTGTTTTAAAATACTAATTATCTCAAATACTTATTGCAAAATTTTATTTCTTCTTGTTATGGGGCTACCAAAATTTTTCTATGTAATCATACCAATAAATGTTTTTTACATGATGTTCTCTAATAAAGGAAAGGCATTTTTTTATACTTGTGATTTGTATGCTGAGCAAGCATTATACTGGGGAGTTTGGGCGGCTCTCGACGACGAGGTCATGAGAGCCAATTGCTGTAATTTTCTGGTGCGACCTGAGGAACAGGTCGGGGCTTTGGATTTGGTCAATTTCGGTGAGCGCTGGTCATGTCTGCGTTGAGAGGGCGTGAGCCTTCTTCCCCGCCTACTGGGAGGCCGGGGTGCGGAATGGCCGTAATGGCTAAGAGCACCCCGTTAACAAATAGAAGCATGGCTGTGATGGCTGTGTCTCATAAGTATATATATGCAATTTTCTGGTAAATTATTTGTTTTTTTGTACCTGCACGTTCCGAGAAGTAAAAATTGCGATATTGATGTATTACGGAGAAAGGGGAGATTCAAATATTTTTCATTTATTGATAAAGAGTGAATCGGGTTTTGTATACATGTTTTAACTGTGCAATAATATAAAACAACGAATATATATATATATATATATATATATATATATACACGACCAGAAATTGCTACGCCTTTTGGCGTTTATTATATAATATATTTTCGGAACGAATCTTGCGAGAATTGAATAAGTAAAATCTAAAATTGAAATGCTGCAGACCTTTGCGAATCAGGTAGAAAGCAATGAAACTCGGAGATGTTAAAAGGCAGGCGCCACCTCTGAACGCCTTCGTGCCAGCTAGACGTATAACATTAGCGATCACTTTGCCACGAACAGACGCCTGCAGCAATCACTCCCTCTTTCCCGCTATCATAAAAATTTCACCTTTTTGCACTCTCTCTCCTCTTTCTCCCTTTAGCATTTCGATCCCCGGCTCCCCTTGCCATACATACGCCGAGCCTTGCTCCAGATATCTGCTAGAGGAAGACACTGCAGTTGCTATGTTGAGATGTCAGGATTTCTTTGCCGCTTGCAGCTACCCGCATTTGAGTAAGTGAAGAGATTTCGGCGGCTCTTAAAATCGAGGTCTTCAGATACGATAGGGGTGAAGCGAGGTTAAGTACGGAGCATCGCCAGAATGAAAGTGTGGGAGAAACGGGAGATACCCGAGAAAACCCACCGACCAGCAGTATCGTCTGGCACGGTTCCCATATTCGAAAATGCACGAGTGACCCCGCCCGAAATATAACCAGGTTCGCCTAGGTGGGATTTGAGTAGTCTAACCACTACACCACCAGGCCGCATCCACATTTGAATAATTCACACTTTGAGAGCTTCTGACGTGATACGAAGACGCCTGAATTTGAGTTATATGGATTTGGATTTGCCGTAACATTACGACATCCGATTCTCTGAAAGACATGGGTGACGAGACAATACTTAGCCCGTAGATTTCATAACGTTCTCTGTAGCATAATATTACGCCAGCGGCACTCAAAGTATACATTACTTAAATGAACAGGATGAGTTTAAAATAATACCCCAAATTTGAAGGTCTATAATATCAAAACCAAACAACCGACAACCTTGGTTCACAAATCAAATGAACCGTGGAGCCATGAAGTCTGTTTACAGTATATTCATAAATGTTCAATGTGAACATCACGAGCGGCCTGAACGACATCTACGCGATAATCAAACTCGTTCCACACTCTTGTCAGTATGTCCGGTGTTATGGTTTGGATGGCGTCTGTAATTCTCGTTTTGAGGTCGTCAATGTTAGGCAGAAAAGGTGGATGAAACACTTGATCCTTTTTGTACCCCCATAGAAAAAATCGCACGGTGTAAGATCCGGGCTTCTTGCGGGCCAGTGATGAAGAGCCTGGTCACCGGCTGCTCCTCGACCAATCCAGCGTTGCCGCAACGTCTCGTTCATGTATCCGCGAACAGCTAGGTGCCAATAGGGTGGCGCACCATCCTGCTGGGAAATAAAATTCCCGCCGCCTCTTCTAACTGAGGAAACAACCACTCTATAAGCATGTCCAAATAAGGGATTCCAGTAACAGCGGGCTCGTGAAAAAAGAAAGGGCCGAAAACAGTGTCTTTGGATGCAGCGCAAAACACGTTCACTTTGTAGGAAGCGCGCTCGTGTTCGGTGGTTTCATGTGGAGGCTCCTGGCCCCATATCCGCACGTTGTGCCGGCTCACCTTACCATTTGTATGGAACGTCACTTCATCGCTAAAAACCAGCTTAGACATGAAGGCATCGTCTACCTCGTTCTGGGCAAGAACGAACGCGCAGAAATCACGTCTCAGTTCTTTATCGCTTTCGGTAAAAGCCTGTACAAGCTGTTACCTGTATGGTTTGTACAGCAATCGCTTTCGCAACACTGTCCATACCGTCGATTGAAGGATTTGCATTTCCCGGCTAGCTTGTCGAGTTGATTTTCTCGAACTACGAACAAACGCTTGTTGAATCCGTTGCACATTCTCTTCGGACACACGCGGCCGCTCGGGACTTTTACCCTTGCACAGGCACCCTGTGTTACGGAATGGACAAAACCAACGTACGATACTCCACCTATCGGGAGGACGACGTCCGGATTTGTGACGGAATTCACGTTGAACAGTCGTAACCGATTCACATTTAGCAAACTGAATAACACAGAACGTCTTCTGTTGTTCCGCCGCCATCGTGATGCGGACTATAAAACAAAACACACGCTCATAGTGTGACGACAGACGCTCCCAGTGTCATCTCTCGGCACATAAAGGAAACATCAGACCACCCCCTTCACATTGACGCCCCGAATGCGAGCTCGCTTCCCCCTCACCACCTCAAACAGAGCGTTACGACCGTCATCCAAACCGTAACACCGGACATGCTGACAAGAGCGTGGAACGAGTTTGATTGTCGCATAAATGTCGTTCGGGCCGCTCATGGTGGTCACATTCAACATTTATGAATGTATGGTAAACAAACTTCACGGTTCCACGGTTCATTTGATTGGTCAATCAAGGTTGTAGGTTGTTTGGTTTTGATATATAATATACCTTCAAAGTTGGGGTATTCTTTTATAGTTAGCCTGTACATTGTTCTACACACGAAAGAAAACTTGGTTAGGACACTATCAACTCGGCATTATATCGACAGAGAGCCGGCCGGTTATGAACGATGTACAGTATAGTAAGTGTGTCCGGGGTTGTGTGAACACACATGACGGTTGCAAATAGGAATGCATATACCAACAGAACTGATTGCCACGCATTCTAGAATATAGGCGACTCACTTGTAGATTGTCTTAATTTTTAGTAAATCTGTAACGAACTCAAAATGTTAACACTTTGCAATCTGCACGCTTGTAACGGCATGAACGACAAGATATAAAAGAGTCGTCTATAACCAAAACTGCAGAAAACCAGGAATGTCGGATATCTTTATTCCTAATTACTATCGTTCTATTGGTTCACTATTGGTTCACTAAACGCGCTTAATTTAACGTTCATTATTGGCTAACTGTCAGACACTGAACTTGCGACTTGATTATGTAAAAATTATGAGCCTGTATTTGGTTGGTATGTTAATTTCAATAATTACACAAAAGTAGAGTTTTTATTCACGAAATGTATTGTTGATATGCAGTAGCTTTTCTGCAGACGCCTGATAGACACTAGCGAAATAATGAAAATGTATGCGTGCAAATTTTAATACTAGTTTATTACGAGCAACAATCGTGTTTAGCGCTCTCAGAGGCCAGCAGGAATACTCAGACACCCACACAAGCTGGATATCAGGAGACTGCATCCACCACTGTAAGGACTCGGATTGTACTGGCCTACGTGTTCACACACACCACCGTCGTATTGGTTCACAACACACTGGACGTTACGCCGTACTGCAAGGTCGACATTCCTGGCCGGATGTCATTCGATTCAATGTCGAGTTCACAGTTCTTCGATCAACGTTTCTTTTCAACTTTATAGATAATACAATCCTTCACGCTCATTTTTGAAAGGTCACTGTGCACAGTGAGGTTACAGTGGCCGGTGTGTTCGGCGTCGCCTTTGTGAGTGATCTGATTTGTCAAAGTTTCTACTGCTATAATCTGAAAATGGTTGATGGCATACCATCCAAACTTTTCTGAATATCTCCTAAAATTCTTCTTCCAGGATATTCCTCCGCCTCATAAAAAAAAATCTTAGAAAATTATACCAGAGGGCCAACTTACCTCATTCGTGCGTACTCACTTTAATAATATTTTGCATAAGAACTATTTCTTATTAGGCATTACCAACACACCTATTTTCTCCCTGACTTCATTCAAGCTAGTAATAAATGAAACATTGAAGTTTATAAATAAAATGTAAGTAAAAATTACATTTATCCAAGCATAATGTACTTTTGAGTTTACAAAAACAAAAAAAAACGTTAGTGATATGACAATATAGCAAACATCCAAACACGTCATAAATGGTGCGTTTTTTCAAAGGTTTGATTTAAAAGTGTGAAGAAACTGCGAATAAACGATCGCTCGACATAATTTCAGGACGCACCAAAATATATATCAGTCGCAACACCTGAGCTTGGCAAATTATTTGGAACCAAACTGGTTAAAATTCGAGTGCTGTCGAAGTAACATTACGGTACGTTGCAGCTAAATTCATGAACATTGCTAACGACGTAACATCACTTCGCCAGTGCTTTTGTTTAAATAACGCGCACAATTCCTTTTTAAGCGAATTTAATGATGTTGACTGTACTCCGGAGGAAACAAAGACCAATAAGGTACGTCCGTCAGGTTTAGGAGATATAATTGGCTGTTGAGACTGTATAACCCTGCCTCATAAACAGCTGCGTCAAATAACATCAAACAAGTTCACGTTTATTTTGGTTCTGACTTATGGCAGTGCGATGCACTGATATTTGCATAGTTCCAAGCAAACATGTGCTTGTGCAAAAGCCTAAAATTATATATTTACCTGCAACAGAACCATTTAGTTGTACTGATTTCAGGCGATGCCATAAGACGACAACAACACTAGTGTTAACTTAGCATCCTGTATATATTCGTTTACGTACGGGATGTTGCAGAATTAGTGGAATAATGGTCGGCGCTGTGCGCGGCCAGAAACAAGCACTAGTACAGTCACAGCAAAGGTCGAGTAGTGGAAGCGATGCATGGCGATGACTGTAAGTAGTTAGAAATAGCCGGTTCAGGGCCAAGGGAGTGAGGAGGAGGAAAAGGGGACAACCTCCTGTAACGACATTTTCCCCTTTTTCCGTTTTTTCACTCGAAATTTCCCTTTTCCCTCTCAAAATTTCCCGAATTTCCCCCAAAACTTTCCGAAATTTTGGATCTCATGCACAATGAGGCTGGTTTGCACAATGAGGCTGGAGCCGGTTGAAAATTGTGCAATTTCAGCTGGAATGTGCAAGCAAGTACGTGAGGCTCTCGTATCTGATTGTCTACATTTCACTCATTCTGCAACATCCCAAACGTAAACGAATATATCCAGGATGCTATACTAAAACTAGTGTTGTTGTCGTATTATGGCATCGCCTGAAATCAGTACAACTAAATGGTTCTGTTGCAGGTAAATATATAATTTTAGGCTTTTGCACAAGCACATGTTTGCCTGGAACTATGCAAATATCAGTGCATCGCACTGCCATAAGTCAGAACAAAATAAACGTGAACTTGTTTGATGTTATTTGACGCAGCTGTTTATGAGGCAGGGTTATACAGTCTCAACAGCCAATTATATCTCCTAAACCTGACGGACGTACCTTATTGGTCTTTGTTTCCTCCGGAGTACAGTCAACATCATTAAATTCGCTTACAAAGGAATTGTGCGAGTTATTTAAACAACACGACATGTACAGCTCGACACATGTACAGTAGACATCACAATACGACTAATTGCGACACTTGAGCTTGTAAATGAATTCGCCAGTGAACTGGTTAAACATGTAAGTCAGTGAGTTACGGTTTACATGCGTTGTTCGCACACAGCAGCCTGTGAGCGTGTGCTGGCTACACTGTAAAAAAATTCGCTAATTTTTCACTCGATGTACATGTCAGCAGTGTCTCTATTGACATCGGTATAATTTTGTGGCTACATATGCAAATGTTTTTTTACTCTACGTGCATGTAAATTTATCCTTCGAATTACTACAACTTACTCTACATAGAATGGTGTAAAATTGCTATAACTATGTAGCAGAAAATGAACTGCAAAATTTGTGTGTCTTCTCTCCGCGGCAAGTAAATTTACGCAGACATCGCAATTGTAATTTCACCATAGAATATGCGTATTTTCTCACTAACAAAAAAGTAAAAAAGCACATTCACTGTAATTGTAATTACACAATTTCTGTACATTTTTCACTGTTTTACTACACAATTTTACCATCAGAATATGTTCTTTTACAACTACATAATCTTAATTCACAAACTTTGTATGTGAATTTGTATTATTTTCATTGTTTCTCCGTTTTTTGTAACTTGGATATTTAACAAAGTTATAAAGTTATCTCCAAATCGTGGGCAACAAATGACTTCATATGTAGAATAGGTAGTTATATACAAAAGCTAGTATATACCACCAGCGGGAGTTAGGATTTCCTTTTGAACACACAAAAGGAGTTCGAAGTAGTTTTACTCCCTACCGCTAGATCACATGTTTTAAACAAATACTTGTAGTTATATTTGAATTCACAGGGACATTAGTGTAAAACTACAAATATGGCACCCGTTTTAGCAAATAACACCTACAAATGTAAAATTACCGAAAATTTGTATGTTTTAATATACGTTCACAGGTACTCCAGAATGTAATGCAAGTTTACACACACATGGTCATTGTAAAACTACACAATTGATAATGTACAACTATACTTATATGGTTATTCATACGACTATCCAGCAGTAAAAATATAAACCTTAAGGTTTAATACCGTGAGTTAGAGTATTTTGATACGTACTTCAAAATGTATAAATTACCACCAACATTGTGTTTATTAAGTCATCAATTCGTGTATTTTTAACAAACATATGTAGTACTCCGTGGATAATTAAAAACATTTGTGTAAAATTTTACGTACAGTAGTTGTTTTTACAAATTAACACATACAAAATGTAAAATTACCAAAAATTGGTATGTGAAAATTTACACTTATTTTTGACGGTGTATGCCCGTTACAGTGAGAGTAGTATCGAAGAGTAAGGAAATGAGACGCGGAAGCGAGGTTTCGAGAAAGCTGCTTCGTACTGAACGCACCGAGATATCAGCTGCAGCTACGTCTTGTTAGTGGTTCTGCAACGTTTTGTGATGGCACTGTGCAGCGACATAACAAGTGTCCACGAACTCGGCTCCACAAAGAATTACAATTGTTCAAAAATCGAGCTGCTTTTTCTACATTTCGAGTATATTTTATGGTTTCGAGACCTGATATAGACGATTTATTTAAAATACCAAGCAATTTGGAAAAAATAATATTTATAGTGGTTTTAAGAGAAAAAATGGGAATTTTAACTTAAAACATTAATTCGCATAAATTTCAAAAGCTATAATAACAAAAAGTTTGGTTTTCAATTTATTTTAAACCCAACACTTGGTTTACCTATTGTAGCGGTTTAACTTCTGGTTATATTGAATAAAAATTCTGACTCGTAATTTAAACTTGAACTACGGGTGAACTACATAGAAAATGTTCAATAAATAACATTCATCGCATTCTAATAACACGGAAAATTATTTTGAGGTCCATCCAAACGTAATAATTTCGTAAATTTTTTTTAATTTGCAAGAATAAATTTACAAATGTAATATTTTAAAGCTGGTTTTCTTGATTTTGAAATCATTTTTCTCGATTCCCATACTCCTTTCAGACATTTCTTTCATTTCACAACGAAAAAGAATGAAATATGCTAATAACGTGGAAAATAATTCTTGGATCCACACACACCTACTACAACTCCCCTATAGTGAAAGACCATACAGATATGGAATTGTCATGTCTGAAATGTTAAGCAATGTTGACATGTATCCATGAAACTGTCACCTTAGTCAGTATTTATAATATTGTAGTATTTTTTTTATTAAATACAAAAACAAACACTTCGTTTTATACTTTAAATAGAAAAAAACAATGGAAAACCACGAATTTTTTTAGTCAGCCTATCTTGTAAAACTTGTTATCATCCTGACCTTTTTATAACTAGGGGTGATGTATTTTTGAATCGGCTTGTTGCCTTGCACACTAGTATTACAGAGACAGAATTACCATTGGCCCTGATAAATGGGAAAGAAACTTAATACGCACACGACAACAAATATTAAAAGAAAACTGTTTGACATGTGCACAGTATATAGAATCCTAGAGAACAGTCATTTTTGCACGCGATAAACCATCATCTGTAAGTACAGAGTTTCTCAGGTTGGGCGCCTTCCTAACCGAAAACCTAGCTACACTCTTAGTAAACGCAAAGTACTACATGTACACTTACATGTAAAATAACAGAGAGAGAGGCATATTCAGGATGAGAAATTAACTTTAAGAAAAACTTTCAACAATTTTAACGTTAACAGAAAAAAAGAGGGAAATATCACATGCAAATTGTAGACAGATGTTCATGTTAGGGTTGCTCTCTGTTCAAACTACACTCAGGCAAAGTCCCCAGAAAACTAAGATCTAAATTAAGTACGAACTAAATCTGAGAATTGTGGGTAGTTTCCAGCGGAAATAGAAAGAGTGCGTATGACCTCTTGCTTTGCGTGGGCGTCGCGTCGGAAACTACATTTACACACGGCGGTAATTGCGCTCGAGGGGCGAACCTCCAAGGAGAATAAATTTCCTGCGGGGCGCGCCCCCAGGGGGGTGGTGTTATTGTGGGGCGACTCTTGTAGGGCGCGGCCCCTCGAACCTTGCCTTCTTCGCTGCGTCGAACCTGCGACGCCTCGTCAACCACCTTCCCACCCGGCGCCTCTCCTAACTCAGATTACTGCCGCGTGAATAAAACATGCGGTTCCTCCTGCGCCCTGGAGTCTTGCGTCCTGACTGGTCCAGCACAGCATCCACCATCTCACGAGAAACTCATGTAGAAACCACGGAAATTCCACGAGTTCATTTAAGTCTTTCGGTCATAGTGGTTTTATCTCTTTGAGACCATATTTAATTTAGGCTTTCAGGTTCTGCAAACAAAAAGGAAAATTGTTGATGCATGCTGTACTTTAGCCCAATCAGGCCCACTGTGTATATTTGTGTACATTACGCAAGAGTAGGTAATTTTTGGTCAGTACTCNGTACTTTAGCCCAATCAGGCCCACTGTGTATATTTGTGTACATTACGCAAGAGTAGGTAATTTTTGGTCAGTACTCTACACTGCGAAGCTCAATGTCCAATGATCTTACTTTTAGGTAAATGAATCACAAACCGGTTTACTGGTCTAAGTTATAATTGGTTCATATGATCGTATCCATACATTACAGCCCACAGTTCATTGGCTGTGACAACGAAACAATTACGGTGTGTCGACTTTAGTACAGCACCCGTCATAAAATTTTGTTTGCAACACTTAAAACCGTAAATTAAAGCGGCCCTGAAAGTGTTAAGAGGAATACCCAGTAAGAAAATGTTTTAACACCTCTAGAACGGTATTGCCCTAGTATATGATAGGGTACGATTTGTGGAGCATGGCCCTTGTAGCTGCCATCTTGTTTCCGGGCGCCATACTCTTTCAGGCCACTATCCTGTTCCCGTCCATTATTTTGTTCTGACCATGCTCTTGTTTACTGGTCGCCATATTATTTCTGGCTGTTATCTTGTTTCTTTCCATCGGTTTTTACTGCTGCTATTTTGTTTCCTATGGACATCTTGTTTCCTAAATACTAGCTTTTGCTCGACTATCATCTTGTTTCAGGCTGCCATATTCTTTCTTGNCTATGGACATCTTGTTTCCTAAATACTAGCTTTTGCTCGACTATCATCTTGTTTCAGGCTGCCATATTCTTTCTTGCTACTATGTTAATTCTTGCCACCATTTAAGGTTGTATTTATGCTCTGTCATTCCATACCCGAAATATTATATTTCATTTTCTCATTGTCTATCATTCCTTGTATGCCATTTTATATTTAATTTTTCTTAGTCTCCTTCATTACACATTATGCTTTAATTTTATGACTACCACATTTAATTTATTTTGACATAGTGTTTTGTCTTCTATGGGCCACCATCCTTTTTATGCCTGCCATTTGTTTCCGTTTGTGTATGCATCTAACCCACGGCCTCCTGAACGAGAGTTCAACCTGATACCACAAGACCAAAGTCGCTCATAAACCGAGTTTCACCAGTGAAAGTCTCGTAGAAGGTAGTTGCCAAGGAAAAACCGGACGATGCCGCTGGTAAGTGGGTTTTCTCAGGGATCTCCCTTTTTCCCCCATCCTTGCATTCTGGCGTTGCTCCATTCTGACATCATTTTACCCTCATCGGCTCTCAAGACCCCGATGTTAAGAGCCGCTCAAATCTCTCCACTCCATTGCTACAAACACGTGTTGCCTAGGGAGTGTGTGAGGGGGTGCAGACGGGAGGGTGTCTCGCTAATGACCGAGCGACGGCAAGCAAATGGCTCTGCCTGCAGCCCTAACCTAGCCTAGCCTAACCTAACCTAACCTGCTTTCTTGCAAGTGTGATTACGCACTGCCGCCATGTTTGCACGGAGCACGTGCTTCCGAGCTGTACAGAGTTTCTTCCCACAAATTATTACATACAGCCACAGTGTCCTACATACGTTACGCAGAAATTGGTTACGTCACTTTGCACTCTCCACACATTTACAGGCATATAAGAGAATCTACAATGGCGTTATTAGTGTCCACCATTAATGGAATGACATTTCAATTGGTCTGTGCTTTCCCTCGTACCACAATCTTATTGGTTCACACAACACTTTACACGATTACTTCACTAAACAGAGTTCACTACTCGTTCGCTGTCGACCAATGGAGTACCGAATGAGTACATTTAAACAACCTGTGATATATGTATAGCAGGTAATATTATCCATGTTGTTAATTTGTTTGTATAAAAAATCCATATATTTTACTGACGATAATTAGTGATTATGTGCTCCACAGTTCTTATAAATTCCTCATAACAAAGAACCTACATCCACGCGAATGTTGTTTTGTTTGACAGCTAAAGTTTCCTTTGTAGTGTAGTCCGAATTACGTTAGGACGTGGTCTTGCAAGTAGTTACACTTCCTATGTCTACCCACGTAGTATTACATTGTCATAATTGAACTGAAATGTGGATTTTGTCGTCACAGTACATCTTTATTCTGTGAAGAAACTGATAAAGAAATATTTTTTCGCCACTAGGTTCGGCATGGTTCTCTGCAACAGCTTATACTGTAACTATTACTTGTATAAATAAATTAAATCCTTTTTCAGTATTACATATAATTTCAGTTTAGTTGCCATAAACATGTCCTAGTATACAAATATTAAAACTAAACATTAAGCGTTGACTCGCTACAAGTATACTCCAATATACTCGCTACACGACTACATTCTAAGTCTCATTTGATGATTGGAAATAGTCAACCAACGGTTATTACTATAATACGTAATAATAATTTTTCGTATTTCAGATATCATTTGTTTATCGCCGGAACTCCAGTAATGATCATAGCTCTTACGTGAGTAGCGTGTGACATAATTTTCATGAATCGCCATTATCAGTAATGAATAAATTGCTAAATACGACTATGATTCAACATCATTACACCTATTCGTAAACAAAGCCAGAAAAAAATATTGAATAAAACTGGGCACTGATGGGTGGCATACAAAACAAACAATTATTAAGTATGAATTAAATAAATCAGCCAGATATTGCATATATAAAATATTTTGTATTGGAAATCCTAGAGAACTTATGCAATATTTATCATTTTCCTAATTACAGATTTGACGGACATAATAGTAGAAAACAAATATGCTTTTTCTAGAAACTTCTAATAATATATAACAACAATATCACATTCTTTAAACACTCTTTTTTGTTACCAAGTCCTAAATCAAGACGCCTTAAAAATAGCGTGCACGATAGTTAAGCACGATGGGATTTTCTGCAGAAACAAGGAACATATAAAAAGGTTTCTCTGTAAATAAAATTAATATGAAAGGTATGAATGTGAAATAAAAATTACGTGGCTCTAGTGAAGTGCAAATGAAGTTGCTAGTTTAAAGCGGGGGAAAAAAAATGATGTTTAAGAAACAGTAAAGTACGGGTTACCGCAAGCTCCAGGGCCCTAATTATATGAAAGAACGCACCAGAATGAATAACAATGGCGCTAAAACAAAATAACCAAACTAATCGTCTGGGCATGGTGAAAAAGTAAATTAATTAAATAAAGAAAAATTAAGTGCAACATACTTGATATTAAGGACACCCAAAAACGAAGCCGAGAAGAGGTGTATTTTTACTTAAAATTAGTTTCATATCGCTACATAATTAGTGAGCAATTCTCTCACAAAGAAAAATCAAAGGCTGTGATAATGAGATATCAGTAATATAGTAACTGTAAAAACAACGAAATTCATAAAGTTGACATTCAATCGAAAATTCTTGTGAAACACATTTATATAAACTTCCATATTTATATAATTGGTTATATAAATTCTGCCTCCTATACGTCGCAATAGGAGGCAGAATTACAGATATGTGTTGAAGTTTTTCCGTGGCAGTATGTATGTAAAAGTAATTTATATTCCTTGAATCGATAGCAACAAAATATCCTGTATGTTGAAATTCTTACACCTTGTTCTCCAGAATAATTTTGCATGATAGTGTCAACTGAGATTTCGGTGAAGCTCAAAATTATAACATGAAATATTACATGCAAAAATGAAACAACGCCTGTCAGTTAGATCTTTCCTCTGGACAGACCTAGCCATATTATATTCCTACGTCTGCAGAATCACTGAACTATTTTCCGTTTTAATGTCCAGCCAAAACCAGTAATGGCCTTATCTTTCCATTTAGGGTGATTTCGTGAGTAATTGGGAACATACCAATGTTCATAATAAGGTTTTATAAGATGTTATGTTAAACCTGACTACTTTAGTTATGTTGCCATTTAAAGTACAAAACCCAGCCAGTAAAATAATCCATAATTTACTGTTGCATATAACTTGATACAGTGATCCATTTAAATCTCCTCTGATGTTTGCTTTAATCTTACTGTCTCCTGGATTGATAGCATTCTCTCGAGAGGCAGCACCCGGAGTATTATGCTGCAGATGGGACGCAAACCTCAGTCATCTAGTTTCATCTGTTAACACTTGCAACTCGCTCCGTTCGCCTTCTTCCCGCTCTCTCGCACACTCATCTAAACAGGTAAAGACGTCTCGGTTCAGAACCGTGAAATTCTGCACATGTCCAATGGTGTTCAAATAATTTGCTAACAATTTCAATCATAGGTTACTTTGTAATTTCAAGTTGTGCAAGCAAGTGATGTTATGTACATTAAAGTAATTACATCGATACAATGCTCACTTCAGCATCGAAACTCCCTAATAACTCAATTTGAATTTTGATATTTATTGGCAGTAGCTATTTATGCAATTTAAGTGAATATCTCAACAACCAATAGTGACTACCACGTGTTACTTCTTTGATTGTATGGATTATCCTGTTGAGTATGGACGAAATAAAAAAACGTGCCCTTTGTACAACACGTTTTGTGTGTGGAACCCTTTGAAAGAAGTTTTACACGCAGATATAAATCTATATAGGGGTGCTGTACAAGGCGTAAAGAATCAAAATATAAAGATACATAATCATGGAAAGTCTTAAAGGATGACAGAGCACAAAGAGTGAATTTATTCATTCTAATACAGCACACTCAGTGGGTAATTTGAACAGCTAGAGAGTATTTCACATTCCGAAACAAATAACTAGCAGAGAAATTATTACATAACAGTTCTATAATCGGTTTCCAGAGGCCGAAATGGCATGGTGGTTGCTTTGAAGTGGGTGTATACGTTCTTTGATTAGCTGCGCGAGACTCTGTGAACTGACCTTGAGTCTGATTAACTACTGCGTGAAGCGAAATACTTCCTTTTGTATCGGCTGGCAAGTAAGTTACTAGGTGTTGAATAAGTAATGGCGCTGCTTTATATTGCCGGTTGGTGACTCATTTTTTTCTGGCTTGTTACGTTGGAGTTCGCGGGATAAGCGGATATTTCATCTCTGCATTCTTAAGTAGTCTGTGTTGTGATACTCACTCTCAGAGTATGGCAAGTAAACCCCAGTGTAGCGAGTGCAGCAGTGATGCAAGACACCTCAGGGGATAGGGATGGCTTCTGCACCACCATTAGATAATTCTGTTAATTCTATACAGTCTTAATTTTTACAGTCTTGAGTTTGTGGGAATATTCCAGATATTACTAGATTTCATACTAAAGGAAGTTACCGTTTTGCAGAACAGAGTGTTTGTTTCTATGAAGTACATATATATTTTTCCAAAAACAATCACAAAGAGGATCATTTACCATGGTATTACTTTATTTGTTTATATGATTTATAATATAATGTAATAAGAGTCCTGTTAAATTCTTGTTGTTTTCTGGCAGCACACTATATATTGCATTGTCTTGTGTCAACTTGAGACACTGCCTTTTTAATGTCTTCTGCCACAGGAAGGACGTACTATTCATTGCAAGTTGTTTTCGCATGGTTCGTACTCACCACCGCTGGTTCTTTCTTACTGGCTCAGAGTGCTCGACGACATGTCAAAGAAACTGTTGAGTAGCAACAAATGTAACAGAAACGAGCGAGTTTTTGAAACTGCAAACTGTCTTTTGAAAAATGACACGATGTTTAATGACTTTACACGTAATGAGATTTCTGTACATTTGGTTATGTTTACTTATTTTTGACTTACAAAAATGTATGGTATCTAAACTGAAGTTACGTAGCTGAGTGAACAGGGCTTTAATTCAGATGTACCAAGAAGTAATTACGATATAAGCTGTTCGCATGGAGTACCAAGTCATGTTGAACCACTTAACCACAGTATACTTATGACGAACCTGTAGATGTTGTTGCCGTAGACTGAATGTTATGATGGGAAGCGACGAACGGCACGGCAATTTTAAGCTGCATTTTGAGGGCTGTTCTTTTTGGCGTGGGTCCACAGACATACCCTGTTCAAGGAGTTGTCAGGCGTTATATTGGTTCTTGGTGGCGCAATTGCCCCGAATACTGTCCTACTGAGAGGGTATATCTGCTAGCACTTTGGTGCTATGTTCCTCAAACCACAATTTGTGCAACGTGTCTTGGAATCTTACCATGTCCTAGACACCGACCCATTGCTGCAGTCCGCATTAGCACGATTCATTACATAAATAAAAGTGTTAACGATAGAGTAATTTGTCACCTTAGACCAAATTTTTTGTCTGTGAGTCACTATTTACAGAACTATTTCTATGCAATATTATTCAGAATAAAACGCCCGCCATGTGTGTCGACTGCCAATGGACATACTGTATTGAGTAAACAACCCCCACACCCTTCACCAGTCCTGCCATGTGACAGGCAGCTGAGCTCCTGCTCGAGGTGGCAACAGCTCTGGTCTGATTGGAGTGTGGGAGGCTTGCACGAGGGCTCGGTCAACACGCCATGCCGGCGGGGGGCAAACACTGCGCCAGAACATCCCTCTTCCCACTACTCGTGTCACGGGCCGTGCCAGCCCGAGCGGAATAATCCCCGGGCCTTGAGCTGGATCCCGCCGCTGCAATAACGCACCAGCTTGAACCGTGATCGGGCAGCTGGCTCCAGGACGATCTCCTCCCCCGAGAATCCGAAGTTTTGAATAGTTATCGCAGTCTCATATTGCCGGATAGGGAAGTAGTTCATTGGCATTGCATTAGAAAATTTAATAAACACGTATTTTTAATTTTAATAATGGAAATGTTGTGCCAGTTAAATAAAGCGTTGATGTATACCGAATGTAGTTATAGGCAGATTTACAAATTTTAGCTCAAAAATTAAATTAGATACAGTAGAACTCACATGATTTTCCATGGAGTAAGCTTCATTGCATGAAAAAAAAAAAAAAAAAAACCCCGGAGATAAACCTTGTACAGAAAAAAGTCTAATGTTGCTGCAACAAAAAAATTACTCTTGAGCTTTTATTTAATCGTTAATGTTGTAGTAATATTAATAATGTTGTCACAAAGTTACTTACTGTTAACCATTTACAAAGTCTTATATTCCTGTAATGCAAACATACTGTTGAAGGGTTAATGTTACCAAAGCATCTAAGTAATGTGGCCGCAACTTAAAGTTTTATTACGGTAAAATTAACATGAATAACAATATATTTTGTGTTACTGGGACATTAAAGAAATGCCCAACCAACACGAGGTTACACTGACTTGGCGTTGTAAAAATGGCGGATATTAGTGAACAGCGATAACCGCGTAAAATGAAACCACTGTATTTAAATTTTAAAGCATAGTTTGAGAACTAAATGCATCTTAGATCAGCTCACAAGCCTTGCAAGGCAGTTTGCGGATGTCAAAATTGCATATATTTCTAGAGCAATAAGTGTTTCCACATATGCAGTTTGTCGTTAAATTGATGTTTCCGCAACCAAATGTATTACGCTAAAACTAGCAGGAATAACAAAATATTTTGTCTTACTGCAACATTAAAGAAATGTCCGTTACACTGACTTGTCGTTCAATGGCGGATGGAAGTAAATAGCGATAACCTCGTAAAATTAAACAACTGTCTTTATATATTAAAGCATAGTTTGAAAACTAAATGTAGCTTAGATCAGCTCTCAAGTTTTGCAAAGCAGTGTCCATGTGCCAAATATGCATATATTTCTAGAACATGAAGTATTTCCACAACGAAAGAGAACTGCAGTTTGTCATTCAAATTCTATTCAATATGAAACAGTAACGAATATATTAGGGCAGAGTAGTTGGAGGGAGTCGGGGTCTGTACAGTAAAGTGCGTCTAAAGCTGAGGGTATGGTTTCAAATTCCTTACCTGTAATATTTTTTTTTCGTTTGTGGTATTTTTATTTTGTAAAAAAATTATTGTACTTAATTTATTTTTTCACCGTAATGTTTATTTGAAGCAAAAAAAAAAAAACAAGAATTTTTTTAACACAAATGTTAACATCAATACAACACAAAAGTTGTCTTGCCGCAACACAAGATATATTTTGCCGCAACATAAACACCACCTTAATGTTGCTAGTACAGTAGGGAAGTAATATCACAAAAGTCCTTAATGTTACAGAAACATTAAAATCTTAGCATTACATTACATTAACAGCAACATTCGTTACTGATAGCTCACAGATCACAAGAAAAAAAATTGTAGAAACATTAATACTGTTGCCACAAAATTTTACATTCTGCTGCGTGGAACCCAAATTTATAGATGCCTATTAGCATGCCTCTAATTTTGATAGCAATTTCCCCCTCCCCTCCCCCATCCCCCGAACAAATGATCTAACCCACTTTTTATTGCCTCCTCCTAAGTATGGGCCTGTACACGGCACTAGCTGGCACGACCTCCAAAACACGTTGTCTGGTCGGGCGCTTAACCAGGACGAACACGCGATTTGTCCGCATATTGACATACTCAGCAATGCTAACACGAAAAAATGATCGTTACCGCAGAAAAACTGAAGTCGAAGTTTAATCATCTTACGACTAAGAGGGTTATATCTGCAAAACATTACAAAATATTTCCACATTGCACCTCGCGTAAGTGTACAAATTATAAGAGAGAGTCTAAACTGACGAAATTTTTTGCATTGATAAGTGTATGATTGGATGACACATTTTTACTCGTCTTATCATTTTCATACCAACTATGAAGTTTCAGTCTCAGAGCGTCAGAATTATTGCCGACCCTAGGAAGTGGGAACGCAGATTCGTATACATGACAAACAATAATGAAAGAAAATTTCCTGACATGTGAAACGTACGTTGAAAGCTAGGAAACAGACAACACTGTTCCCTCGAAATACCATCCCTCGTTTCTTATATCTAATAATATGCAGTTTCTCCCTCCAACTCATTCAGGCCTACTATAATGTATATTATATTACATAGTAGTGTAGATATTGTGCTGGTAAACTAAGTATATTTGGCCGATACTCTACACTGCAATGCTCAGTGCCCAATAACACTTCCTCTATGAAATTTATTTGTAAGCCGTGCTGCTCTAGGTTATCACCGCACTATGTTAGATACTTTAATTTCGAGATTATTTTAATTTTGTGAAGTACAAATTTTAAAAAAATGCTACTATAAACAAACTTTTATGTATTTGCAAAACAGACACGACATCCAAACTATTAATGTAATTTTGAGTTGTAACCGTTAACTTGCATGCTTCGTGCGGCCAACGGTGGAAGACGAAATGTTGCAAGGCATGATTGTGTTTTATTCCGTACTGTACCAGTTTGTTTCCTAGTGTACACATCACTGTGACGTAAAAGTGCAGCAGACGTTACAGCATGTCCACTCTGTGTACCTCGTTAGTTTCGCAGTAAGTTTGTCCCGGCTCCACTTAGGTTATTGGTTCCTGCTGCGTGCACAAACTGTGAACAACACTGAACAAGCACCGCGATACCTTGTAACTGTTGACAGTCCATGTGTTCTGTGGATGATTCTCTTGCGAAGTTGTAAGCGTATCGGTGAACTATTATTTGTGACACATGCCACTGCAAAACTTCGTTGCATGTTGTAGAAAACTTACGATATGGCATGAAAACGAAAAACACAGAAACGATAAATAAAATAAAAAGCAGTCAAAGTAAGCTGATACCAGAAGAAGAGCATGAATATTGAAAACAGAAGAAATTCTGTAAACGGAATGTAATTTGGCCTCGTAAAGGTAACGAGATAGAAACACAGGAAAGATTGTCACTTTAAAGACTACGCTGGAGGTTAGCTCAAGTGAAGCTACTTTGATAACTTTAAAACTCGTAAGGATATAGATTTATTGTCCCTCTAGTGTTTAACAACAAGTACACTACAGCCAGGCATTAATAATATTCCTAACTAAATAAAATGCTATAACTCTTTAAAATGGTACTATTGTATGTAAATAAATTAACAGAAAAATATCCCTGGGTTGGAGGTAAATCAGCTCGGATTCCAACACCTGATGACCAGCCAGTAATGAAAGTCATACAGTTCACTAGGCGTGGCCGATGTAGAATGGACAAATAGGACGGTGACAGGTGGGCGTACAGAGACCAACAGAGTGGTTCCTGCAGCACTGTAAAAAAATTGAGGAATTTTACACAAATATACGTAGCAGCAGAGTTTCTAACAAAGTCAGAGTAATTTTACATCAATAAAGTCCGTTTGTTTTTATTTATATGCCACGGTAAAAATTTCATAAACACTGATGAAATAATCCATTCACTGTATTTGTAGTAATATAAGCAACTTATACAAATAAATTTGGAATTTACGAACAAATGAACAAGAAAGTTTATTATTTGTTCATAATAATGGTATTTTCTCAGTTGTTAATATAAACTTAAACTTATTTAGTTAATGTAAAATTTCACTATATAACTTGTATTATTACAATGATAGTAGTGAGTTAATACAATAGCAGTGCAATAAAAAATGCAAAATAAAGCGGTTTAGTACTTTCTGTTGATGTACTCTTACATTTACTTATAAATAAATGTAACCTTCTGTTAAATGTAATTAAGTGTAATTTAACAGCAAACTTCTTGTAAATAAATGTATACATTCGCGTTTTTAAACAGTGATTTTTAGTGGTTTTTGTATTCGTAAAAATATTTGTGTAGAATTACACAAACTGTAGTTTTTTCAATATTACAAATATTGAAGTGTAAAACTTCCAAAAATGTCTATGTGTAAATTTAAATTTTTTATCTTTAAAATGGATATAAACGAGTCTCTCGCAACGTGTCTTGAATATGAGGAAATGCCTGCAGAACTCAAAACAACTTTGAAAACCGTTGCGACGTTGTAGTAATTGAACACTCCATGTTCCTTTCTTGAGGTAAATATAGAGAGTGAATTGTTCATTCAGAGAATTTGAATTTTTTAATACGATAATTTTTTGTGCAAAAACATTCTTGTTGGTGGTGGTGGTAGTGAGTGCTGTTTATTTCACTTTCATTTTTATTTAGTTTACTCCTAGTGTTAAATTTAATATAATTTTCTGAAGCATGTTCTGTAAGGCGGGAGCATTGGTTTTTCCTTTATTTTTGTTATTATTTGTACTACTTAATGCGTATGACGAGATGTCTGCCCGTTTATCCATTATAGATATTTCCTCAACTTCAAAGGATCCGAAAAAAACTTGTAAATCATTCGAAGGTAGCTGTGTGGCTCCAATTCAGCGGGTGAATATAGCTCGCTGACTCTCTCTCTCTATCTCTCTCTCTCTCATGTGCGCGCATGTTCATAACGAAGTCTAATAACGACCGACGGGCTTTTGCCGAAGCCGGATTATGGAACAGTGCGGATAATCATATGTGAAGTCTACAAATAGGCAGCCCTCAACATGAGGCAGCTGTGGTGTTACGGTGGTCGGCGAGCAGCCAGTACAAAGTCGCTTCCTGTTGGCAACCAAACTACATGAGACCCTCACTTAAGAGTGCTTGTCACCAAAACATTCATTGTTTTACATTTGTACGGAATACCATCTAACCTGTAACCACAAGTACTCCTCCTCGCTTGAAAACATTTTCGATTGCACAGTTTTTGAATCATGGCATGTTAAAATCACAACTTTAGTGTTTTTGGAAAGTACGTATAAAATAAACGAAATCAGTTACAGAAAAATTAACAAGGGATTCTGAAAAACTTGCCTTAATTCCTTTTAAAGTGTGTTTAGCCAAATGTATGTTATAATCAATCATAGGCTGCTACAAATCCAAAATATGCAAAAAAATTCGTTATTTTAAGCAATTTTTAAAAAATGCGTTAAAATTTCACAAAGTGATTTTAAATATTTTATAAAGTATGTCATGGTATCTTATTTCAGAGGGAATTACCAATTTTTGGTGGGTTATTTTGTATTTTTTTACGTCATAAAAACACGACAATTGTAATTTCACATGCAATTAACTACAAATATGCCGTCTAGAATTGTTTAATGCAAGAAAATAGTATTTTTAAGTAATATCTACAAGTTAAACAGTATTTTGTACGAATATAAACTAATAAGTTTTTGGTAATCAGCACCCTTTTTGTCGTGCCTGAGTTATACTATTATGAAAACGGCTCTGGCATAAAAGACAAAACTCGCACCCGAATAGTTCAATTGTCTGGTTTTTTTATCAGGATCTTACCACACCTGACAGTGCTTTCCGGCGTGATTGTCATGATACGCCAGGGTGTCGCCTCAATGTCTGGGTGACGCCGGCTAGAGTTGCCAGGTATTCGGAAAGTTTAAAACAGAACATTCCGTTTTCTTCTAACTCAGAATAAATAAAGGACATATACACGCGTAACATGCACATTTATAATAAACCAAGCATGTAAAATAATACAGTTATTGTTTGAACGAGTCGTTAAGAGCACTTTTTTTTAAATCTGAAATTGATTCTTTAGAATTATTACTAAAAATTCCATTATAATATTGGGAAATCTAAAGAAATCGCATTTAAGTGAGTTAACTGGATTCTTGTTTCGTTCATCTCTTCATTTGATGTTCATAACAAAGTTTTATACATGGAAATACATATATATATATATATATATATATATATATATCTTTCGGGATTGCGAACAAAATGTATTAAATTGAATCATTAGAATGTAAAGTGCGTGCTTCGAAAAAGGTACACGTTTCTTCAAACGATGCTACTATAAATGTCAAATTTTGTAACTGATAAAATAGATTGAACAGTTTATCTTAATAAAAGAACACTTAGCATATTGTTAGTGTCTATAACAGAACGTGGAGGAATAAATTTTCAAAAAACATGTAAAAACATTATTGTTCCTTGCAATTCTTTTGTCAACTAATGTAAAATAAATTATAAATTTCTTATTTTCTGTGCATTTCCAAATACAAGTTGTACGAACTGAATATAACAATGGATGACGAAATAAAGTGTATGTACTTACGCCATGGCACCAAACGAAATGCAACTCGACGTCTGCGAAGTGCGTAACATCGGCAGATGCGTAGATAATCTCAGCGGAAACTACTTGTATATCTGGGATAGGGCGACGCACGTAAGACATTTTGGAACGTGGAAACTTGTAGCAGCTATCGGAGTACTTATGAAAGCACTGCTATAGAATGCTAAGAATAATATTCGTGGTTCAAATAAAGGATTATGCAAATAAAATGAATATGATGGATTATGTATAATGATATAAACGAATTTATATTTATTGGAGTGGAGGAGCGATTCGCCTCACGCCAAGGCGTAGTCACCCGGATTACAGCATGTGGGAACTCATGTGGGAACGTGGCAGACGTTGTCGTTGGCTGGTGGGTTTTCTCGAGGTACTCCCTTCTCCCTCCCCGTTGCATTCCGTGGCTGCTCTATCCTCACCTCATTCCATCCTCACCGGCTCTCATGAGCTCGCTGTTAAGAGTCAACCAAATCTTCTCAATATATTTCAATGAAACAAATTTAATTCGGCACTCCATTGGCTGACAGCCAGCCAGTAATGAACGTTGTACAATACAGTGTAGTGTGGAACAGTAGAACGGTTGTCGCAGTCCGGATATTGTCTATAATTGCGATGTCTGCGTCTGAGTACTTTCAAACTGCCGCTCAACCACTGTAGGCTTCGATACAGCGAAATGAACTGTATTCTTAGTTGTATTTCTTTCGGTATCAAATTTTCAATTTCAATAGATAAACATGCATAATTAATTATAATTTAAAGTGCGATGCTCGATGTCGATATTGTTTTTTGCCTGATTTAATTTAATTTGGTATCCAGCTAAAAAAGTAATTTACTAACCATTATTAATTTATACCTTAAATTAAAATATGACTATTTATCTTAGTTTGTTGATGTCCCTTCTATATTTATGTCATGTGTTTCAGTATTTTCGAGGGGAAACTTGTAAATACTGAAATCTATTTTCTTTTCCTATAATCTTGTGGCACAACTTGGGACAAAGATACATATTTGGTGAATACTTGGCTTGGGCACAGATTGCCTTAAGACACGCGAGTTTCGGGCAAAGCCGTGACTTCAGAGAGTCACGTGTACCAACCAACGTGTCATTATCCTAGAACGCAGCTAGAGATAGCGCAAATATCGAGTGGTTCATACCGAAGCCACTAGATTGGGACAGGAAAAGTTCGCGTTTTTAACTACCCGTAGGCTAGACTCCGCTGTCGTATGTAATTTCGAGCCTAGGCTTTCTGTTCAATGGCTGCTCAGCAAATGTATAGCCAGTTTTACCTCATGCCAGGGGGCATGAAATTCGCAGTGCTTGTTCGCCTCAGAGTTCACCTAAACGTATCCAATAAACTGTGATACAAATGCAAACATAACACAAATGTCTACGTATTTGAAGTTTAGCTTGTCCTAAAGTTAATGCAAAAAATTTTCCAGTCCTTACGAATATAACTGACCGGTTCTTGCAGTGGTGTCCATAGGAGTACACGTCATTCAGCCTAAAAATTTCCAGCCTAAAATTGGACTGAATTAATTTTAGACTGAACGATTTTACGCTGAGTGATTTTAGCCTCGACCATTTTAGGCTGTACGATTTTAGTCTATATGCTTTTCGCTGAACGATTTTAGTCTGAGTGATTTAGGCTGAAAGATTTTAGTCTGAGTGATTTGTGCTGAAATATTTTAGGCTGAGTGAATTGGGCTGAAATATTTTAGGCTGAATGATTGTAAGCTGAACTTTTTAGACTGAATGACTTTAGGCTGAGTGCTTTTAGGACGAATAAAGGTAGATAAATGATGATTTTAGGCTGAGCGAAATTAGGCTGAGTGACGGTTTCCCGAGACTTGACTATAATACTGTGATGAGTACTGGTCAATGTATACCGACTTCAAAGTTTTAATTCTTCATTCTGCTGGGGCTGAGTGACCGAGTGTGCGACCTTAACTGGTTCAGCACCCAGTCAACCACAGGAGATGGGAGGAAGCAGGCTGGCCACTGGGTGGACGGCGTACAACGCGCCAATGGACACACGAGTTTCCAGTAAGAAAGATAAATTCGTGTCCCATCTCTGTTTACAGCCATCCCTGACTACCGCTTTTATGGCGTGGCTGCGTATTTTTGCCCTTGCTTTTTTTCGCCTGCCCTGAGGGCAGCTTGATGTCGCTGCGCGTCGATAAACACGGGACTAGCCCTCCGTGCTGCGAGACCCCACAACCACAGGGGGTGGGGGAAGCTGGGGTGTTTGCAATATTGATAGCTTTGGGGGTGTTAGGTGGCACGTCGTAACTTACTCCGTGCCTCGCGTACAAGGTACAGCTACGTCCGAGGCGAGCCGATGTAAGCTGTAACACGTCCGCGATGAGATGCTGGTGTATTTCAATGGAAGCTGGATATCGCACTTTGAATAAAATACTATCGTAACTAAATAAATCGACTGTTTGAGAGTTTCTTGCCCTAAGTGGAAAATAGCTATCGCTAGGCAAAGGAAAACTGTCATAAAACTTATGCTCACATTAACTGGACTTAGGGCAGATAATACACTGGAGAGCAAAAAAAAACTGGTATAGGCGTGCGTATGCAAATAACAGAGGTATGGAACCAATCAAAGTAACGCGATGCGGTCGGCAGAGCCTATATAAGACAACAGGCGTCTGGCAGAGTTGCTAGATCGGTTACTGCTGCTACAACGGCAGGTTATCGCGATTTAAGTGAGTTTGAACGTAGTGTTATAGTCGGCGCACGAGAGATGGGACATAGCATCTCTGAGGTAGCAATAAAATTTGGATTATCACATACGACCATTTCACGAGTGTACCATGAATATCAAGAATTCAGTAAAACATAAAATCTTCGACATCGCTACGGCTGGAAAAAGATAGTGAACGAACGGGACAAACGACGACTGACGAGAATCATTAAACGTGACAGACATACAACCCTTTCTCAAATTGGCGCAGATTTCAATGCTGGGGAATCAACAAGTGCCAGCGTGCGAACTATTCAACGGACCATCATTTATATGGGGTTTCGGAGCCGAAGGCCCACTCGTGTACAATTGTTGACTGAACGACACAAAGATATACGCCTCGCCTGGGCCCACCAACACCGCCATTGGACTGTTGATGACTAGAAACACGTTGCCTGGTCTGACGAGTCTCGTTTCCAATTGTATCGAGCGGATAAACGTGTACGGGTATGGAGACATTCTCATGAATCCATGGACCCTACATGTCAACAGGGGACTGTTCAAGCTGGTGGAGGCTCTGTCATTGTATTGGGCTTGTGCAGTTGGCGTGAAATGGGACCCCTGATACGTCTAGATACGACTCTGACAGGTGACAGATACGTAAGCATCCTGTCCGATCACCTGCACCCATTCATGTCCGTTGTGCATGCAGACGGACGGGGACAATTTCAGCAGGACAATGCGACACTCCAGACGGCGAGAGTTGCTACCGAGTGGCTCCAGAAACACTCTTCTGACTTTAAACATTTCCATTGGCCACCTAAATCACCAGACATGAACATTGTTGAGAATATCTGGGATGCCTTGCAACGTGCTGTTCAGAAGAGATCTCCACCGCCTCGCACTCATATGGAATTGTGGACTGCCCTGCAGGATTCATGGTGTGAATTACCTCCTGCATACCTTCAGACATTAGTCGTGCCCATGCCACGTCGTCTTGCGGCACTTCTGCGCGCTCGCAGGGGCCCTACACGATATTAGGCAGGTGTACCAGTTTTTTTGGCCCTTCGGTGTATTTTATTGCACTTTGGAAAACAATATAAATTATTACACGCAAGAATATCGCAATTAGAAGTACATGTGTTTTATGGCGCACTATTATAGTATGGTGAAACAATGATTAAACGTAAAATTCTGTTGCTAAAATAATACATCACATATGCTCCAATTAAACTTTACTTTATCGAAAATAAGATATTTTTAGTTACGATGCCCTTTCTTCCATATTATGATCCAAACTGTTCGCTTTAACCTTTTCAGGCTCACTTTTTTATGGTTTCAGATTATTCACATAAGTAATATACAGTTTCGTGAAGTACTTAAAGCTGTCCCAAACCCTTCTTCGTTGCCATTGGCAGTGAGATGTGGACTCACGCAGCTAGGTTAAGGCGCCCGCCTCCGTATACATTGCCACGAACATACAATTTTAAGTGTTGCAAAGAAAAAAAAAGTTTTTTGTTCGGAACTGTACAGATATCAGTATAACGCTTTGCTATACGCCGAGGCCAATGTAAATGATTTTGTGTTTGATGTTATTGGTAGCGGAATGTGTGTGAGATTACGAAATGATGTCTCCCACAACGTTTATAAGTTATCTTCTTGGCAAGTNGGGGGGGGGGCGGTGGTAGAGGAGTGTGTGCTAGCTGTACAGTAACTACCTCTGTCTCCCAACAATGAACAACTGTTTTTCCGCCATTAAAACTGCCAAAACTGCCTGGTTTTCAGTAAGATAAGCACTGTGTTTACATAATTAAGCCCTTTAATCAAACATTTTGTTAACCACTATAAGTAGTGAAAATATTAGTAGCAAGTTGATGTATCACAACTATAATTAAGTTTAACATAACTATAAGATAAATATAGACTTAGCATGTAGCTTTTATAACCCAAGCAGGAGAGCACGAACATTCAACTCTAGAGTTGGTGTACTTGCTTTGAAACTTTATGAAATGTCACTGAAGTTATTCCATATTGACAAAATGAAGGCAAAAAATAAAAAGCAGCTTACCTACCTTTCAAAAACTGGCGTTATCTTCTAAAATCCTCCACAAACGAAGAGGCTTTATTGTTTCTTCGTCAGCTATAATGTAAATACTCGCATTCGCTACCAGGAAAGTTCGTTGTTATCACGTCAAAAAATTATATTTAACTTAAACAAATAATTTGGTAAATGCAAGAGGTAAAAGCATTTCAAATACAAATATATTATTTGTTCAGAATTCAAACAGATAAATAGTTGAATGTAATATACATTTAAATATACTATATAGTCATTGATGCATATGTTGGATTTAAACAAATGAAACAATATACTTATTTGATCAAACCACAAAAATCGCAATAGTTACTTCAACAGTCCAGTGATTTATTTAACCATCGTTAGTTTGAAACAACAAAAATTTCTCAAATTTATTTATCTGGCTGTTCAGATTTATCATTTTTCTCGCTGCGTGGTTCGCATTTAATCCAATGCGAGAACCCATTTCGCGGTAGGATAATACAGACTATCGACAGGTCACGATTCTCCCACGGTCGAGTCGGAAACATGTTCGTATGGTTGGCGTGTTCGTGCTCACTCCTTCTGCAATGTGCACACGGACGTTGAGGAAACACAATGCCACCGCCTCTCATCTCCACATATGTACTGCTTGTGTCGCCAATAGCGAACGTGCTGCGCCACTCAGGTGAACAACTAACCACGCCATTGCCCGACCCTGCTCTACGGCTCCCCACAATGGGAGGCCCTTCAGATGCCTTCTTCTTAATGTGGCAATTTTAATGGCCAGCAGTGTATTATCCGGCATTTTCTATTGTGTGGAAATGCCTCTTTATATATATAATATGTTTATATTATATATGTATATTACATGTATATATAGCAGTCTCGTTCATGTATATTTAAGTGCTTATTTATAACTGCATCAGTACGAAAATCAACTTAGAAATTGAATTTACTGTCTAAACGTTTGTAAACTACGCAGAGGCTCCAGAAAATCTCAGATTTATTTCTGAAACTGTTTTCTGTGACAGATATAACTTCTGGTAAATCTAGAATTTTTATTCAAGATTTGAACTGTTTATATTCCTCTCTATGTTACTACGCTGAGTAGCTTTTGTTTAATTAAATTGAATTCAGCTTCATTTGAAGAAGTCGCGCCCAATTTCTTCGGCGAATCTCTTCCACAGCTTTCGTCTATTTACTTCCGGATTTCCATTGGTCTTCTTCCAGAGAACTTCCACCAACTCGTAACTTTATTTACGATATCTGTGTTGCAGTGCTGCAAGATGTTAATATTTAGCAATAGTTCGTCTTCGATTATTGTATGACTTTGTATTTAGTTAAACCAAATATGCTTGTTATTGAGAATGTAGTTTTAGTTTTAATTCTAACAGGTAGAGTAGACGAATTTAATATTCATATATACCGGGCGATCTAATTAAGTTTTATTTTTCGTGTGTCTCAGTGAAATGGTCGGAATAATTTTCTCCATCCACGTTAAAATCACCCGCTTGCTTAGAACTTATTTTGGCGGATGAAACATAGGAGCAAGACAACGATAAAGACGACATAAGAGCGTACATCCAATGGACCATCGCCATTAAACATATTACGCTGAACTGACGAGCGGACTTACTGTCGTTTTGCGAATAATAATGAAACGTCAAGTGGCGACCCTCTAAAGCTATTTGTAAATAGTTTGCAGCAATGGTATGTGCAAGGCGTTGTAATGTTTTCGCAGCAGATATTCACGAAGTATGTTTAAATATACAGCAGTTTGAAAACGTCGTTTTTGCACTGTAAAGTAATCATTACACTTCATAAATTGGCGGTAAAAAATTCTCCAGAACTCTGCGTAACATTATGGAAACGTTGCTTTATCTACAACGTAATTTCCAAATATATCAATGATTTCCGTAAACTCGCGTAATTTCTCCTTAAATTTGCTAGATAATTTTTCTGCACTTCCAGTTTAAATAAAGAGGTTATGAAAAAATTTTCTGAAATTCAAGTTTAACAGGAATACAAATGTTTGGAGTACTTAACTGTAAGGCCTGCCACTTATATATTAGTATACTGTGAAACTGTTTGGTGTAAAAATATTATTCCTGGAAATGTAGGTAAATTAAACTTTTTATTACTCTAGTTTATAGTAATGTTTCAGTAATTATTTAGTTGTGCCAACCATTATAAATGCCTAATGATACTTTTTTTATATTTGAAGGAAGAGGTATAACTCATGTACCACATATACATCCAAATAATATCAAACCGATCTCACTTTCTGACGTTCAGGATATCCATGGACATCCAGAAATAGCAAAGTTACATCCAAAATACTGCCAAAAGATATCGAAATGCCCACCCGATATCCGAAGTGTGATATAGATATTTTGGATTTCCTATAGACATTTTTAGATTTAGTCACTTACCTTAAGTAATGGCCATTGGTAGTTTCGTAATATCTAATGGATATCCAGCAAGTGATACAAACTGATTTATACTACTGGATATCCGAATGATATTTATAAGAGAATCACTTTAGGGCTTAGATGACTTTTAAATATTGTGGACATAACTAGAATATCCGGTGTATATGTATATATATATGTGTGTGTAATTAAAATATCCGGTGCTATGTGAAAAGTGGCGTTGATATCCTAAATGCCAAAGAAACTATAATTTTCTGGTTACAGTGACGAAGAAGCTTAGTGAACAATCGGCCTTTTTTGTTCTAGAATCCCGAAGATACAGGTATTACGGAAATCTTCCGTATTTCGTATTTGCAGTATATCGCCGTTTTTTATCATTGCGGATTGCGTTCCTATATGTTAACATTTTCGTGAATACGTGGAAATTTTTAACAGTGTAGCTGTGTTGAAATACTACATAGTAATGTTACAGAGTTGTTGAGAATACAGAGGTGAAAAATAGCCTCTTACGCCGCAAACTTCAACCGTACGCGCCATCAAAATGGCGTCTCTACCCAGAAACATATAGCGACGCCGTTTGCCAATCAGTGCGTGCTATCCTACTGTAGTCAGCCTAGCCAATAGGGAATATTTAGCAGCACGCAGTAGCAAACAAGACACAGGGTCCGTTTCCAGAGCCACACGCAGCCAATCACAGGCCATCTTAAAGAAAGCTCCACGCCATTTCGTGTCTGTGTACTCTGTGGGAAATGGTTTACTCTAACAACACTTTATTTGCTACACCACAGCTTTGATTACAGCAAAAACTGTGTCACGTTAAATATGAGCCACTGCAAAGTAGGTTTGCTACAAACATAAATTTTCTGGTTATAATTATTAAGGACAATAATAAACTTGCAACATGGTAGCAGTATGCTTTGTGATAAATTCAGTTGTATTTAGAAGAATAAACCATTAGGTCGATGATTTGAAAAATTTGTTATTTTGTAACGTGGTATTTAGAAAGTTTCGTTAGGTAACTACTAAAAACCTTAATGAACGAGAGTTTTTTTTTTTTAATATCACTTAACCTTTTTCTTTCGTATACTGCAACATTTCTTTACTGCAAACAAAACAAACTCAAGTAATTTTTTTACTTTGCTATGAAGGAAATTAATATTGCTATAAAACCAAAATTGTATAAATAAAAATTGTAATAACGATAAACATAAGTTTCTTTAACCATTCATCCACCTCAAAAAATGTTTTCCTTTGCTAGACAGAAAACTTAAAATATCTTTTACAGTGTTTATTATATATTTATTTTACCCCATAAAATGTCAGGGTCTCAAATGTAAGTTTACAGATGGTTAGTTGGGTGTGACAGATAGCACGTCAGTTCACTGCCTTGCGCGTAGAGGCTGTGAGAGGCATGTGAACGCATGTCTGGGTCACCCTTAGCGATATCGTGTTTATAGACCCCGACACGCTACATTAGTCCCGAAAAGCCCGCAACAAAGAATAGGTATCCTTACTGAAATGAAATGGAGTGGCAGTACCTTTGATGTAGGTGTACCCTTTTGCTGATTGGCTGCGCGAGTCTTTGGGAACGTGTGTCTGGTTGGCTACTGCGTGCTGTGGAAGATTCTTTATCGGCTGGGATGGTAAGTTGCCAAGTGGCTGGAGTTAGCAGCACAAGCTGTTGTTTCACCTCTCTATACTTATCTACTCGAAGACTCAGTCTTAGCACTTCTGTTGACATGTTGAATTGTATTCACGCGTCGGTCATGTAAAATTGTGAGATTGTTGTGAAGTACATATTATGTTACAATATAATGTATTTACTCGCTCCAATGTGTTGAGCTGAGAGGGTTTGGTAGGTACTTTACAGCGACGTCTTGAGCGCCATTGAAGGTGAATTGAGGTGAGTATGTAGCAGCGGTAGAACGTGAGGGCGGAGGAAACGGGAATACCACGAGAAAACCCGTCGGCCACGTTTCGCAAATGAATCCCCCGGGAATCGAACCCGGCTTACCTTGGTGGGAGGCGTGTGGTCTGACCACTTCATCGCCACGGTTCCTTGCTCTAATGTGTAGTAAACATAATAAAAACCTATTTCGGTTGCCTTTTGCTCATGTTGGTCCAAGAAGTAATGAGATACTGGGAGTAGTTCATACAGACATTTGTGAACCTATGGAGAAAGAATCCATTGGTGGTGGTGGGTTTGAAGGGAGGGGTGAAGTGAGAGTGGTGGGATTAAAGTGAGGTTAATGTTTTATGTGCCTCAATTTTTTAGCATTTGTTTAGAAATTTTTGTGATTTTTCTCTATTTTTATGATTTGGTGTGTGGATGGGTGTGAGGTGAGGTTTGTGGAGGTGAACGAGAGGTAGGGTGGGATGAGAGGGGTGGGATGAAAGGTATGGAGGTGTGGACATGGTAGGTGCAGGAAGTTGGTCGGGGGAGGCGACCAGGTCAATTGATCCTTCCCAGTCAGATGGAGCTGGCTCGGAGTTGCAAATCCTTTTATACTGCTCTAAGGATTAAGTGATTCATTCTGCTAAGAATTTCTAATCCTCTTGCTCGCCTGACAATTTTTTCCGCTCTTGCTTCAAGGAGCTTCTGATCCGCTTTCCTAATTTTTCCAATTCGTTGGAAATTTTTTGGTGACAAAATGTATTTTTTGGTAAAATAATAAATTTCGAAAGTTATTTTTGGAGTGAAACAGGCAGTTTTGTCGATAACATGGCCAACCCAGGCCACCTCGTGGTGGCGTGCGGCACCTGGCTCCTATGCATGATACCTGCACCCGACTCGCCATTACCCTACTACTGGCGGTTGGTCCTAAAACCATTTCAACTCGCTGTTGGTGATTGGCATTGGTGTTGTTGGGGATTGGTGTTGTAGCGAGTTTGACTATATTGAACTTTTACCATCAACTGACGAATCAAAGAGCATTATCTAGTTTCTGAACGAGTGACATTGGAAAAACTTTGAAATTGCGGGAAATAATAGTGAAAGTGAAAATAGTTTTTTCGATCACAAAATATATGTTGTTAATGAGTAACCAGCAATATTTAATATTAAAACTCTTTTTGTGTAAGAACATAGAAGTTAAAGCAAACCAAACGAATTTATTGTTTCTGCGGGCTTTTGTGAAGCAATCGCATGATTACAGACAAACTGGAGTTAGCTATGAGAATATTATTTTTTTATAAGATGCAGGGCACTTAATTTTTAGCATTAAGGAAAAAGTAACAACGTTTTTAAAATGGCCTGTTTAAGAGCACTATATTTTAAAAAGTTAAAATCTTAGCAATTAAAATCTTGTCCGCTTAGTTATAAAAATTCAGATTCCAGGAACAGCCAATTAAAACAATTGGTTCACCTTTCTTAAGATTGGCACAACCACGAAACAATTTACGCCAACGCCAAAACTTGCTATTGTGCCATGAAACTTACCGCACACCAACCAAAAACTACCAACACCAACAACAACCATCACCACCAACCGCTTACTGTGCGAGTACCCTAAGTCAGCACGTGCACTAGTCAAAAGCTTTTGCTGAATAAAACAAAGTTTGTTTGGTGCAACAAAATTTAATTGTTTGCATATGGGCATTTAAGTATTTGGTTGCTGAAAGAAAATTATTCTGTTGTTGATATTTGGTTGCCACAAACTTGAAATATGGGGTTGGTTTTACTAAATACATGCATGGCTCTTCGTGCATCATAAAAAAACTAAAAGTAAAGTGAGAGCACGACCAGCGGGAGTGGAATGAATGTAAATATATAATTTTCTAGTACAAAGCACGTAGGTAAATAAATTATTTCAAGTTTTCCATCTTTACTTTTTTTGTTTCTTGTTAAAATGGTGCCATTATAATGGTTTTTACCATTATTAAGAACCAATAAATTCACTAATAAACCTCGTTACTATTCTAATTATCACGAAAATTATGAACACCATTTCTAAGTGCATTTTCTGGAAAAGGCAATCAAATGACGCAATTACCCTACCGCCAAACTAATAAATACCAGTTATGGACCAAGCTGATTTTGTTGGCGCAACAAATTATGTAATAATCGGCACCAGATTGTTCTAGGTAACCAAATAATGATTTACTTCAAACTTGACTGTAACCAAACCAATTAGTTGAACATACTTGTAAAATAGTTGTGTGTACTTAATACGCATGGATGATGATGGGTAAACCAAGCAATTGCTTGGAACAACGAAATATTTTTTTTATCATTTATTTGGTTCAAAGTATTGAATGCAGCTATTTGGAGCAAGAGCAGATAATTAGAGTGAAAAAAAATATTGTCCATTGTAAACAAGTATTTCTCAAGCAAATTTATTTGCTATCTGCAACTGAACCTTTCTCTCAGTGTATGCAATTGGGGACTGTGACGTTATCAAAGTTTGGTTTTAAAACGTTTGCCTCTTCTCTGGGCAGGAGTTTAAATCTTATATTTGCCTATACATGAAGTTACAAGCGGACGTTAAAATGATACCCCCTTTTATTTTACACTTATATTTCAATGTTTGAATGAATGTCTTTCTACTACTACGATATCGAAAAACAATCATTTGAAATAAGCTGATAGCTTTTTAAGTAATATCATTGTTTAAAGTTTTGTTAATTAACGTAAATTTTTCAGTTTTATTATTCTTCTTGTCTTTTTTTTTTTTTTTTTTTTTTTGTGAAGATAGGAGAAATCCTCCATGGTTGTTTGTTCAAGTTTTCAGTCTTATTAATTGCACTGGTTACGTCACGTTTTAAAGTCCCGACATTTCGGTGTTACCTAATTGCGATCACCGGTGTTAAATTCGGAGAGCTCTACAAGTTAGTACGTGTAACTTGGCACAGTTTTGGACTTGAAGTAGTGAGAAGCCTTGTTGAAGCCCTCTCTCTTCCGCTTGGAGGGAACGCCTTATCTTAGCTTGCCACTTGCGAGCACCCTTCAACTCTTGATGCTAACGGTAGTGCGTAGCTCCACCGATCGAACAAGGGATGATTGATGGATGGGCCGTAAGGGCGTGCGCTTTTGACAGGAGTTTAACAGGGTTAACCCGATCATTGAAACATAGAAGTTGAAAGGGCTCATATAGATTTTTTTTTTCAAAAATGCCCTGATCTGTGTACTGAATGGAAGGTCCAAAGCAGCATCTCAGGTTTGAGTTCCATGTGCACACTTGGAAATTCCACGAATCTCTTTCGTAACATCCTGTACTTCACAAGTTCATGTATGCTCCATCAACTAGTTTGTTTATTGGCTACTGGCTCTGTGAAATCTCTCATTTTTGTATAACTATGCAGGACATATTTGCGTCCTTCAACACCACCTTGTTTATTAGTAATTATAAGTTACCTAGGTCATGTCCAAATAATCCTTATCCGACCATAAAAGTAACGATGGTTCATGATACTTAAGTCTGCCCTGTATCGAAATGAATTCGCGAGATTTCCGAGATCAGACACCTTTGCAAATTTGCCCAATTAGATCAGTGTACTACTGTGTACCTAACGCACAGGAGGGTTACATTTGACAGTAACTGTAACCTGCGAGTCTAAATCCTCAATTATCTTACCTGTGGGAAACGGATTCGTAAACCGCGCTACTGTTATAAGTTATATATGGCACATGTTACAACTGCAGAACACAAAATCTACAGATCGTTGATTGTGATAATTAAACAAGTGTTATCTCAACTTAAGAAGAGCACGCATAAAATATGTGTTATTAGCAACACCTTGTAATGACGCAATATTCGTAATTTTGCAGGACGTGGGTGTAAAATTCTTTCGGGTGTATGAAGCTCTGGAAAGCGTCGTAATATTTTTATCGTATTTCAGTTTGAAGCCGTGGTAGCTCGTTTCCCGTGTTTGTTTTTCAGACAGACGTGTGCATTTGTAGGTTAAAGGGCGGACGTCTGCTGTTTGCGTTTTATCCGTAGTCCGGTAACCGTTTCATTTCGAACGTCAGTTGTTTTCAGTGTTTTGGGAAGTGTTATCATTACTTAGATTAGTTCGTTTCTGGTAACAGCGACGTCGACAAGTTTTAGTTCCTTCTGCGCAGTTTTACTGCGTCATCCAAATTTTATATGAAACGAGAGGTTAGTTATCGGGATTTTGAATGCGTCTACAGTTTTAGTTCCTCCAGCGCAGTTTCAGGCAAAGTCAACAAGTTTTTGTTGTACGAGAGGTTAGTTTCTGTTGACGGCGCAGCAGTCGATAACGTGTTGAGCGCGGGACACGTGCAGTTTAGATGACGCTGCTGGCAGATGCTGGATGCCAGGTGCTTATCTAGGAGAAGGGGGCGATAGGCCTGCATATATATACTAGTGGGGTCTATCGCCTAAAAAAAAAACAAGGTAACCAACCGTCGAAGAGGACGCATCGAGCGTCGGCCATGGCTGCCAAATATCCCTCTTAGCCGAGATGCACGCCTCCTTTGCATGAAATTCCCTATCCTTTAAGCGTATGAGGTTCTACCTTGAGACGCATTAATCCCTCGTACCTACCGCGGGCCCCAATAACACATAGTTTTAAAGTAGGTTAGAAAAAAAAAAAACTCGAGCGTAAGAAGACGCATCAGGCGTGAAGTACTTCACCCACACCGGCAAGCACCCGCGACCCTTAATTCTTTTCACATCATTTCAACTTAACCTAAATTCTTAAAAACTTATTTCCGCTGGTGTGGGAGGTCGTAAGGGTGCCAGGAGGGAACGAACATCCCTCCTGCCTTCGTAAATTAGTCTTGCGATGCAAGTTTTTAGACATTAATAAACGGTAAACCACTGTGACGCTGTTCTGTACTTGGATATTTATCTCGGTACGGTTCGTACTCTGAATACCGGTAATTCATCTGTGAACTGTGTCATTCAAAAAATGATAAATAAAGTATAGAACAAACTAACTTCGAACTTGAACTTTATTTCAAAATTAACTAGTGTTCAATTAACTGAGTCTCGTGTATTCTACCCTGAGCAAGTCGTGGCAAATAAACAGTCGGCAGTGTAAGCGGCTGAACGTTACAAGATGGCGCCTAACCTTTGAGGCTGCATTATGCTAAAATTCTAAATACGAATGTAACGAAAGAGACGCCTCTATTACAACATGGTGCCCAACTGTGAGGCAGAAATAATAATTTAAATATCGCACAACTAGCATGCCGGAACATTACAACCTAAAACCATAAATTAATGTGTTTCTGAAAGATTGAAAAGAAATGTACCTTAAACTGACATGTTTTGTAGAATTTCAAAGTTTTGTAGATTCACGATATTAGATTGCATTCGTTTACTTGTTAATGTATCTCATTCTTTAATAGTGAAAAAATGTATTTGTTGCTATAAATCGTTTACTGATTTGTAGATGGCATTGTGCCGATCGACATTTCAGTTAATTCCAATAATTCAGAGCACCCCTGAAATCTTACAGAATAAACGTCGCCTAGAAAATGATTACAATTGTATAACAAATTATGTTTCGAAATAACATGGTTACCTGTTGCAATAATAAATATATGCGTTGAGACAAAATGCAGAAGTCAGTATATGGTCAACAAATATTTTTTTTTACTGTTTCATATGGTTTTAACACTTTGAGATCAGTACGCAATACAAGTATTCATGACATGTTATCTGTTGATATTCACTACTGTAGCAACATGAGAACTCTTGGTACCTATTTGTATTCCTCTTACCACCGTCCGACTTAGAGTCACACTAAACCGGGCACTGTTATGTACTAAGTTTATTATTTGCTTGCTGTCAGCAAATACAGATGCGAGTTGACTTAACAAATATATACTTGAACATGTAACAAGAAATCAATTTGCTGTGTTTATTAAAATTATAAAAAAAATTTTGTGTAATTAATTTTGAGATAAAGTGCTCTGATAAGATTATTATGATAAAAAGCATAGCACTGAAACCACAGTTATGCAAGTTTTCTTTACAAAGAAAAATAAAACTTCATACTTGATATGTCCGAACTACACTCGGGTGTAATTCTCAATGTTAACAACATATAAACAATATTTTAGCTACGTTTAAAATTATTAGAAATTTTCTGGTAATGAAGTTGTCTGACGACTAGTTTTCAAGTTCGTGTTTGTAAAGTTGACTGCTGGGAGTGTGGAGAGTAATAAAAGGCGTCACGGGCTCTAGTGAGATCTGAGCAAACAACGGCCCAGCCGCGACACAAACCAGAGATAAGCGAACAAGCTTACATGCCGCGCCAACTTCTCTACCTCATGACACTCTCCGCCAACTCTCGTCTATGTAGAACAAGCCGACACTCCGAGAAGCAGAGCACACAATAGACAAGTACATAGAAGCACAGCGAGAGAAGCGACGTCTTGTTTTCCTTCGCGGTGTTCAGCAGCGGCGTTCTGTAACAGACCGTCGCGTCACCTGCATCTCAACTTCCGGACGAACCGGAAGCTCTAAGCCACGCAGCTGTTCTTGCTACGTGCGCTGGCCGAAATCAACCAGTTATTATCCATTTCATGTAAGTGGGGCAGGTTTTGACGGTTCTAGAAAACTAGCGCGGCCACCATGTATCCTTCCGCCACAGCTGTTCTGTTTGTGAAGAGAACGTTTGTAAACAAATGTTATGAGTTCAATGCACACTTGCATTTTTCTCGTGTTTCCTGTCATGACAGCACTGGAAGACTGACGTTAGCTGACTACTGCCCAGTAATCAATGTAGGATATTATAGATAGGTTGACATTCCAACAATTATTTTGGAAATGGCCAAGTAGGTTTTCTGGGCTCAGTTTATTTTACTTCGAGGGTAAAAATGCCCCCTCCCCC
>NQII01003879.1:61952-116484 GCA_002778355.1 Clitarchus hookeri | reverse complement strand
ATATTTTGTGAGTTGGCATTGTTTTGCGCTTATTATGGGAGAGTCATATTGAATTGCATATTGTTTTCATGGAGCAGTGGAAAATTTTGCTCGTACGGAAAAAACATTCAAATGATTATAGCTTCGAAAGATTTTACTTCAATGAAAGAACAAAACCAGATACACATATCGCTGTTCGTGCACATGCACCAATAAATACACACATTTTTACCAAAGTTAACCTTACACTCGTTGCATTTGCAATAAGGTCCTAATAAACGAATATTGTTTTCACGCTGTAAAACAGTTGAAAATGTGGCTTTTAATGCCACGTGCATTTCATACATTCTAATAACTGTTTATAAATACATAATTTATGAAACACGTTGACTTACTGTTTGTTATTCGAACCTCTTGAATACGTTTTTTTTTTTTACGGAATCCTTGCAAGATTAGGCCTACTTGACTAAAATCGAGCTTGTTTGTCACTGATAAGAATTAATTAATTTCAGAATCATTCAGTAAAATCAACACTTCGCCCGTTTCTTGAAACCGACAAAATATTCCGACAACACCAGCAAGGTACTCACATTAACATAATGAAAAATAGCACATGCACAATGGCGTTCACCCGGCTGTAAACGTTTCACTGATCGTAAATGTCCACATGCTCCATCATAATTGCTAATTAGTTTTTAAAGTAAATTCACTAAAAGCCAAAAATTGTATATTACTTCAAAATCATAATTTTAATTATAAATATTGAAAGTATAATTACATGTTAAAGTTACAACTTTTAGTTCCGAGTATTATTTTATTCTGTAGTAGTAGTTATAAATAGTCTGTTCACGGGATCCAGGATGCAGGATGCGGACGAAGGAATGATACGGCGGCCATATTGGATGATGTCATGCTGAAACCTCCTGCTCTGTCATTCCTCGCCATTAACAGTCATCTTGGATTTCCCTTTTTTCCCTCGGAATTTTGCATTTTTCCTTCCTGCTCAATAATTCTTTCCAATCTATTCATGATCTTCCATCCATTCCATGTATTTGTTATTGTTCTGAGTAAAGCGATTATTTCAATTGGAGTAATACAAGGGTTATAATTTATTTTTATTTTAATATGTAACAACTTAGAACATTTATTTTTGAAAAGGTTTTTTTACGCTTTTATTGACGTACTTCAATAAGGTATGTGTAAGGAATTTTACTTGTAACATTGTGTTATCGTTTGCGAAGTTTCAACCTTGATGATCCTCCCCAAAGAATGAATTCGCAATACGGTACTACCGATCATTGGTGCACACACCCACGCCCACATACACACACAAGAGACACGTTATTTAAATTGACATAACAATTATTAATCCAAGTTTCGGGGACGGATTCCACATTGATGTAGGAGTGTGTCTCGCTTCACTGGAAGTTTCGTGTACATTTCTCCGTGGGGTATACTCCCTTCCCCTGCTCAAAAGCTTACAAGCGGTAGGCGGTGCGTGCTAGACGCGGATATGGCTGTCAGAGGGACCCTCGAGCGCTGCGAGTACCTTCCTCGCCGCTGTCGCTCCTACTCTTCTAAGATAGGGTATCGATCTGTTAGCTTCGACCTCTGGGGAAGGAGTTTTGTCTCCCCGCCACGATCTCTGCGCACCTGTCGGAATTCAATGGAACTATGCTCGCCCTTAGTCCTTCCTACCCCTTCCACTGCAATCTTTAGGGAGCGACCCATTGTTCGTTTGCTCACATCTGCAGGTCGACTGAGTGTCTGCACTGCACAGCGCTCCTAGTGGGAAAAATGTCAACACTCTCGCCTCCCGGCTGGTAATCTTCGCTAGGCACTCTTGAGTTCCTCAGAATTTATTCTTAGTTAAAGTTTTCCGGCACGACATCAGCGTGGTTGAGGGGGTGTTATTTAAACGATATACCTAGATTGAAGGGGTTCTTTACAATTAGGATTAAAATGACATCTTTTTAACGCAATGTTTGACAAATATTACTGTTTAAATTATTTCCTTCTTTGACGTTCAAGATGGTGGGGGTTTAAACAAAGTTTATTAGCGTTTTATAATCAGTCTACATTTAGGTTACGAGCTGTTCGGTTGTGTATTTCCTCCCTATATGAATTGTTTTTTCTGGGGTCATAATTCTCTGATGGAGTTCAGTATGGTAACGGCTCTCGTAGAGGTTGGATGTGTAATTACAAGTAGTTGCTCAAATTTAATTACCCTCTGTAATAATGCTTTAATTTAATTTTACGATATATGTATAACTTTATTACGATTTACTTACCCTCGATAGGAGTCGAATGAAGGACTGAATCGGTACACACATATTTACCCTCGCCGGGATTTTGCCCAAGATCTATTTCAGTATAAATGTATTTATGCTTGAATTAACCTCGCTGGGGATCGAACTAAGGGCTATTTCAGTTTAAATGTAATTATGTTTTAACCTTGGTGCGATTCGAACTAAGGACTAACCCAATACAAACATACTTAAGGATTATTTACTCTCAACAGGAATCGAAGCAAGGTTTAGGTCAGTGTAAATATATGTATGTTTTCCTTACCCTCGACAGGGTTCGAACCGAGGACTGGTCTAGTTTAAATGTATTTACGGTTTAATTATTCTCGACGGGAATCAAAGCTAGGGTTAGGTGAGTATAATTATATTTATGTTTTCCTTACCCCCAACGGGATTCGAAACGAGGACTTGTCCTGTTTAAATATATTTAAACAGGTAGCTGACCAATATAAATATATTTATAATTCATTTACTCATGGCGGAAATCAAAACCAAGAAAGATGGTGGGTAAATAACACAAACATATTAGAGATTCACAGCTCAGTATCGTTTGAGCAGTGGTCGGGGTAGGTTGTGTACTTAGTGTAATTACTCTCGGTACATAATTATTCTTGGTATATGTAATTACTCTCGGTATGTGTACTTATCCATTATACATTTACTCAAAACACAATTACTCGTTGCGCAAATACTCATTACGCATTACTAACTGCTATCTGCCTTTGACGGAAGTCGAACATAGGAGCGCTTCACCAACCTCGTCAGTTGTGTTTCGGCAGCCGATGGGTGAACATGTGTACTTAGTGGGTAATTACTCTCTCCGTACATGTACTTAGTCTCGATACTTGTACTTACTCTTGTTATGTTATTATTCTTGCTACGTGTACTTATTCATTATGCGATTACTCGTTTTGCAATTAAGTACATCTAATTACCCTCTACGGGTCTCGAACCAAAGACTCACCGACTCTTCAACCCTCCTGCTCTAACCCTAGGCACCCCTTTCCACGCCTCTAGCCTCTCGCCCTAAAAACTTCCTCGAAAAATTGTTAAGTAGCGCAAATGTCCCTTGGGCGCTTTACCCCCACAAGAAAGGGTCATTCACAGCACACATCAGAAGGAGTGGGAGAACCCGTCAACCAACCATAACACACCTCCCTGGGAGGAGGGGTGATGGTCTTTTTCCCAGGTTAAAGGATGACAGCAATTAGTGTGCCTCGCTCCGAGATCCCTTCTCAGGTTAATTAAATGGCACTTAGGTCACTAATAACTCCCCAGCATGCTCAAACCTATTCGCTCGCGCTACTGAAATACTGAAATCCTTAGCTATCGCAAGGAAACCGTAAGGTTCTCGCCAGAAATATGAGCACATACTTTTAAACACATCAAAAGCTTTATCAGTATTAACATTATTGGAGTAAACATGACGTAAATTCAGGTCATCCATGCAGAATAGAATGAGGAAATTAGCATTGCCACGCAAGAGTTGTTTAGGCATATGTGAATAAATTTGACACAGGTAAATCGATTCCACAGCTACATGGCGGCCCATGCTAATATACTGCTGCATGGTCGACTGCTTCTCACATGCCACATTGTCGAAAACAAACACAGAGTTTGGCAAAACATCACTTGGCGGTACAACGTCTTCATTGTCACGACATGGAAAATAGCGCAGGCCATCTACAGCTTGAAGTATTTGTACTTTGGCTGTTGTAACGATTTAGAGTACAGATAAATGTTTTCCAACGGAATTCTGTTGGGCTCCTCCTAGAAGCTCAGAAGAATGGATGCCTTTCCACAGTTGCTTGGTCCCACTATGATACCTCGCACAGTGTTTGGCAGCAGCTTCCCATGCAGTGATTCGCGGGAGATAGTTTTGTCATCAGTAGTGATATGAACAGGAAGCGTGGTGGTCTTTGGCACGATTTCCATTCAACAGATAAGTGAACAGGTATACCACTGCTACTTATGAAATCAGGACCACGTTCGAGACCTTGTGAGGTAACCGCCCCATGCGCATGTTCACCCAAGGTCAGGTGATGTGGATGGCTAAGTCCGAGGTCGGGTGATGTGGATAGCCACACATCACGAAACAAACATGAGGATTGGCAATCCTTTGAAGGACATCTATAGTCAGTCCGAGCCTATGCGAGCACTGACTTCTGGCTAACGGACCGACTATGCATTGGCCGCCACCAGCTGCCACTGTTCCAGTCCCTTCACCCGGGATAATCACAAGGTTAAACACGACCATTTTATCGGCGAATTTATCAGGGAAGTGTGTAATAATTGTAACAAGCTCTGCCACTGCCCCAAGAGACTGCCAATCCTCTTCCACAACTTGATGTACGATGTGAAATTTAATATTAAACAGTTGGGCTATGATACCTAGGACATATTAATTATCCCGCACACAGAGGAAATACTTATTACCTTCAGCAAAGGTATGGGCGACAAATTCACAATTCAATTTATAGACGTTAAGATTCATGTCTGTCGGCCCCACAGCGCTTGCACAAAACCTCCAATCAAGCGAATTTAAGACCACAGAAGCCTTCTTTAATCCTGGTCAGCTCAAGTTGGTAACTCGGAAAGGAGTGTCGACTAGTGGAGGAAGCTCGCTGAGCTACAACTGCCGCCCATGATAGCCTTTCACAACCACCTCATCGGATGCGACATTACACAGGATGATTACCTGCATACGTAAAAGGTCAGGGAGACGCTTGGGTGCTGTATGCTACAAGTCTAGTCAGAGCTGTACCTCAAGACCTATGTACTGCTGCTGTGTGATGTCTTCGAAAATTTCCGGGGGCTATATTTGACAACGTAAGGACTGGATTGTGTCCGCTAAATGAGTACTCTGGATTCTCCTTCGATGCAATGTTGCAGAAGACACAGGTGGAGTTAGATCTCATTATAGATTACGATGCCCACCTGTTTGGCGAGGCTGGTATCCAGGGAGGTGTAACCCCTGTTCATCAAGTGTCACGCAGTGGTAAATAATAGGGATGTACCTGCCATGTACAATGACAGCAGGCCATCTACTTACCTACAGTATGTAGGTGCAAATAATTTATATGGATGGGAAATGTCACTGCTGCTGCCATACAGCAGTTTCAAATGGGCTGGTATGTATATTGATGTTATGTCCATGCTGGGCCATTAAGGTGTAGGCTACATACTGCAGGTAGATGTGGAATATCCAGTCGATCTCCACAAGGAGCATAAAGATGTTCCATTCCTGCCGGTGAAAGAGTACCCCTCCCCCCAGGACCAAACAATCCAAGCTCGTGACTACCCTTAAGGAGAAAAATAATTATATTAATCATTATGTTAACCTCAAGCAGGCATCGAGTCAGGGGTTATGTCTGAAGGCAAAACATCGAGTATAGTAATTCAACCAGAAGGCGTTGCTGAAACCTTATATTGATATGAATACGGGGAAAATTCAAGGCTACCACGAACGCCTTCGAGGAGAAAGGCTTTTACAAGCTGATGAACAATGCTATGTATGGTAAGCTCATGGAGAATACGCTTAAATGCAATGGAACTTGTATGCACCAAACTGCATGCGAAGAAACTTATTTCAAAACCAGCTTTCAAATGCAGAACTATATATGATTAATCTCTCTCATTGGTTAAATTAATTAATGAACATATTACATTTGATAAGCCCATATATGCTGGCTTCACCATACTTGACCTGTCGAAGACTCTAATGTATCGCTTCCACTATGATGTCATGCAGGCATGGTATGGCAGTAACGTGAGCCTCAGCTTCACAGACACCGACTCTTTTGTGGTGGAAATCTGTAGTCCCGACTTCTACAGGGACCTCGCCTCAGACCCGGCACTTATGGCCGAATTCGACACTAGTGCCTACCCTCCCACTCATCCCTGCTAATGCAAGGGTTATTGGCAAATTCAAGGATGAGTGTGGATGTAATGATATGCTGTAGTTTGTCGGGCTGAGGGCGACGCTGTATGGATTTAGATGCACGGATAAGGTGGTGAAGTGCGCCAAAGGAATACAGAAGAGTGTCGTGAAAAATACCATCACCTTAGATGACTATAAGCACATATTATTGAACCAGCATGTAATGAGAGTACATGTCAACAGCATTGGGTCGCACCATCACGAAGCATATACGAAATGTAACAACAAACAAGCTATTTCGTGGTTGGACGACAAATGACAAATATGTTATTATGGGGTACATATTATCCCTTATGGCTATCATGTATGATGTTCTGTACGCGCACCTCTGGGACAGACATGTATCACCATATGTGTTTGTCCCCGGGAGAGCGAATGGGGTCGGAATGCATAGTCGGAGGCAGTTCCTCATCCAGGCTTGTCGAAGCTGAAGCACTTCCATTCCCCTCTACCACAACGAATTATATGTGTGTAAGATGATACGTTCCATTTATGTGTTTTTTCCAGCAGCATACTATAGCTCATGCAAGAGCCATATTCATCTTGTCAGGTATGCTGGATAGTGGTATGCTGTAGCCCATGCAAGATGTATCCTTTTCTTATCGGGCATGTTACTGATATGTCTTGCTGTGTGTACTGTTTCTGCAATCACTCATGTGCGTACATGTGCACAGGATTTGTCGTCTATATTGGGTCTCCGACTTGGAGTTTATAGCCAATTCCTGGGGGGCTCAACGCTTATCCTAGCGGGGTTGTGAATGTGAAATCGTATTCGTATAACACTAGCACTGCAGTAACAGGTGGTCGAATCGTACTTGCATTTATTCTTTATTTCATTTCTCCCCCCCNCGAGCTTTTTTCTCTTCATTACCTATACTTTACTCTTTCTCTGTGGCTGTCATCTTTCTGTGCTTTCCTTTGTCTGTTTTGAATTTTTTTTAGGTGGGAGGTTTTCCTTTTCGGCCACTCGTAAGTAACCTGTACACTATGCTTGCGACAGCACTGAGGTTTCTCGATATGCAGTCACGCACACATATTTGTGTAACGAATAATCCCAGCGTTTTTTGCTGGTGTCATGTGCAGTCCCAGTCCCTACTCCGAAAGCTGTGTGCATGGCCATGGTCATGCGGACGGTCAAGTGTGAGGGCGAGTGATAGGTGGTGGCGACGACAAGAGGTAGTGTATACTATGCCTTACCCCGCACCAGCATGCGCGCGTGATGTGTTGTGTGTGTAAAGTCAATTTTGCCATAGGTTGGCATCTTTATCGCTAATTTTTTATGCTGTCATTTATTTATGTTTTTATTATTGCTCTTATGTATACGGACGAGCGAGACTGTGACCGAGGCACTGGATTGACCAACAGTATTTTTTTAACGCTATTAATTTTTATGTATAACTTTTACACATATAAGAAAGTGTGTATATGCGTACGCGGTTCCTGTAGTTTTAAAACACCTTTTTTTTTTGCGGTGAAAAGTTTATTATAAGGGGAGTGCATAGGTCGATGCCAGTATTTATTTTTTTTCATCTCGTAAATTTCCTCATACAATGGTGGTCGTGCGGTGTAAACGTCGGACTGGCAACTCAAAGAGTGTCGGAACGATCCTGCATGAATCCTGCATTTTTTTGAGTTCACAAACTACTACCAACTAAAAATAATTCCCGGTGCTCTTAGATGCCACTACTTGAACTCCACTCCCCGATGCTAGCGCGCCCCTGCACGCGACGTGATTACCAACACACACAAAATGTCCGCATCGATACTAGCTCTCGTATCTGCGAATGGTCGAACCTCCCACACTCTGTTGGCAGGCGCGGGCATTAAATATGGAGGATGTGAAAAGCAAGAGAGAGGAAATAAAGGAGACCAGAAGGAATATGAGAAAACCCCAGGGATAGAACGGACTAGAGAGGACAGGCGTGGGAGAGAGACAGTAAGGAATGCCAGAGTGTGAGAGAAAAGAAGGGGAATGCAAGAGTATGAAGAGATTGGAAGGAATGATAGAGCAGGAGTGAAAAAGAGAAATTCCAAGGGGGAAAAGGGAAATAAATACAAGATGGCCGCAATTGGCGAGGAATGACAGAGCAGGAGGTTTCAGCATGACATCATCCAAGATGGCTGCCAGCTCGTTCCCTCGTTCGCATCCTGTATCCTGGATCGCATGAACAGACTATTTCTAACACCTCGTAGTCATCATTAATATCGTCAAATAAAAACATACATCTAGCAGCAGTTCATTAGCTGATACAATACTCGGCAAATGAGAGCATTTACGGTGTACACGCTGTTTAGGTTGGACATATTGTCCGTAAAAATTTACCCCACTTATATGAAATGGACTTTACTGGGTTCTGACTGAGGCAGCAACCAATGAGCAAATGATGTCTGCTAGAGTACGTACAGCACTGTGATGTCCGGCATGACACCGCATTGTTAACGCGAAATGGTAGGGTCTCGAGATATTGATAATCATAATTAGGTAGCAATAGTTGAGAAAATAGTAGGAATTCAAAACAACCCCTGGAATTTTCACGCCCGACTGTTTTGTGGGAAACGAAAACTTCGCAGGTTCAGTGTTTTGTAGACCAGACTCCACATTCCTATGTACATTTCAACCTCAGTCAGTTCCCTGTTGACCAGTTTTATCACAAAGTAGGTAAGTATACGGAGATGAAACAGCCGCTTACTCCGCCAACTACAGCCGTACACACCAAGAAAATGGCGTCACTGGCCGGCAACATATCAGAAGGTTCGCCTACCAACACACGATAACTTAATCACCAGCTGGAAGCCTTGCCTTTCGTAGCACGCAGTAGCCAATGAGACACAAGGCTTATTTCCAAATCCTCTCACAGAATGGGTACGCCCATATCAAATGAACTACCACGCCCACATTAAAGAAACCTCAACATAATTTCGAATCTGCGTTTATATATATTCTGCGATTTTACCTCTAAGCATGTCTCGTAAATTTCTAAATATATTTTCTTTCAGTTTTGCTATTGTTGCAGATTCATTCTGTGCATGTTCAAGAAACTCCCATTCAGTTGCCAAGCAACAGAAAAGTACGTGTTTGCCAAATTATGTGGCATATTGCTCATAAAAGGTAATTGTGTCTCGGGGAGTTTGCTGAGCTGTGTATTGTTTCCTATCTGTTCGCCTGATGTCCAATAGATTAACCTCTAATCGGATGATTGTTTTATGATCTCGCGACATACTGTTAAAGTGTTGTGATTTTGTCGGGTTGTGCGACTGGAGTTCGCAACACACACTCAACAGTTCGCTTCTGTATGCTCAGTTATTCTGTGACACAGCTAAACATTGACGACGAAGAACATGTACTTAGGATTTCACATAATCTTCAAGCTTGGCTCAGACTTTAGGGTACACTGACTGACAGAACATCTGAGCTGCCGCCACCAGGGACCAGCGTGATTTCACTGGACATGAATATAATTTCAACTTTACAAATAATATATTAGGAATACAACAATTTCGCCAGTGTAACGGTCTGTAAGGCTAGACAGCACGGTCCCGTGCACACGCGGTACTCAGCTGTATGTTCATTAGCTGCTGCCCCGGTGCGTGGCCAGTTGTAACTCAGCCTAGAAGTAATGGATTCCTTCCTTGGTTCTTGTATAGTTCGTATTTACTCAGATTTCTCCATGCCGTGTATTGTAAATAGACACCCTTTCATTTAGCATAATAATTCAGTACCATGGTAGGAGGCATAAAATAATTCGTTAGTTCCACGTATGTCATTGCATCTCCACTCGTCCGAAACGCGCGGAACCAACAGTAAACACTCAGCACTCTGGCAGCTTCATTCATGTGGCCAGTTTATACAGGAGAGTAAGTTCTTTCTGTGGCAGCAGGCAGTTAACAAGTTACTTCTGCTCGAGTATATAGAAGGCCGTAAATTCTAGCTTCGTGCCGTTTTATAACGCGAAATTATACGCTCGCTACTTATAAATTATGATCTAGTTGCAAACGTGACTTAAATGTACACCCGTTTGAGTGTATCTTGTCCTCAAAACTACTCGAGAAATTTTCCCATCTCTATTAATTTGGTCAGGCTTGCAGTTCAGAACAATGCAAATGCATTTCTTTGGAATGCACCTTTCGATCTCCCGGAAAAGATGGCTATTTTAATTCGAGCTTCGGCAATACACTGAAAACGAGCTTCAAAGCAACCGCACGTTGCATTTCAAGTAATTTCATTACACTCTTCTTGGTGACATCAAAAATAAATTTCAGCTGAAATCAATCAAGTATGGTAAACATATTTTAACTGTTTGCCACGAACTATTTCAAAGGGTTTTTGTGTACATGTTTGAAAACGATCGATAGCATTTTCGAATATATTTTTCTTGCAGTTAATGACGACCTGGTGACAGGTTAAACTTCAAACACTGATACGTTTGTTTTGTATGTGCAGCTGTCCCACAGTTTGTTTGACATGGCCTGGAGGGTTCCCAGTCGATAATTAAAGCACAACTGTGGACGGAGCAAATCACGTAATGTTTAGTCGTGCGTGTAAAACTGACGTGTCTCTCTGGCAGCGACCAATAAACAGATCACACACACGCCAATTTGTGTATTACTGTGGCGTGTTACATAAAGCTTATAACTGAGAACATTTACAGTCTCTAAATATTGATTAAAGGAAGAGCATATAAAGGGTGACTTGAGATCACACGCCACATATATGGATGGTAAATATGTGTTTATATACTTTACAGTAATTTTAAAGCAATTACAGAAAAAAACAAAAATAATACTAGGCAACACCAGAGAATTGTTATGGAAACTTCAACAAGTGAGTAAAAAAAAACACCTTGACATTGAACCCAACAAATTAAGAAAAATCACAAAAATTTTAAAAAATATCAAATTGAAAAAAAAAATGATTTAACAAAAATAATAAACTTTGGACTATTTAAGAAAATAATTGGAAAAAATTCAAAGATACGCAGGAGTACCGGGGCTTGAAACAAAGTTGGCAGGAGACACATACTCTCAGCACGGTAACCAGCAGACGACTGTCCCCGACCAATATTCTTCATCTCACCCGACCCCCTCTTCCATTCATGACAATTATTTACCATAGTTCGATACCACCCCATTATTATTGGATTTACAACACACACGACCCCTTTCCTCATCACCTTGCTCACTATAGTTCGAACTTTTCCTCACCCACCACAATTTTTATTTTTATTGTACCCCATAATTCGACTATTACTCGCTAAAGCTCATATTACTCGCCTTTTCCTCAACTCACACCTCCCCATATTATTATTGGCTCTCCTACTGATATTATACTTTGCTTGATTGCCTCTCCACCTTCCCTTCATTTATTCACTTCAGATGTGCCATATTTTTATTGGCTCCTTTCCACCTTACCCCCAATTTCCATCGTGTTTTTAAGAGGCCAATTACTCCCCTTCGCCCAACTTATAAGTCGGTTCCCCTCCACTTCCTACACATCTCCAAAATTGTATATGCTGTTTAGTCGCCAATCTATGACTCTAACCGATCATTCCTTTCTTTACGCCCCTTTCCAGGACTTTATAAGACAACGAACACGAGGGTAGTGCCCGGATATTTTTACAGAATGTACGCGTGTTGCCCGACCAAACATAAAATCCTTTCCGTCATCTTGGCTTATGGGAAGCTCAAGTCTCTGCACTGTACTGAATAGGCGCGAAAAATTGCCAAACCGCCTAAAAAAATCTCGTCTACGCCCCTCACAAAATTTCGGCGGTGTACAAGCACTTGCCAACATACCTACGACTGGACGAAGAAGTGCGGGATTGCCGCCCATTCAAAGAGTGATTCGAAGGATACAACACCTCCGTATCCGATATAATGTATCGCAAGGTGAGAGAGTGGAGAGATTTTAGCGGCTCTTAACACCGAGGTCTTGAGAGCCGATAAGAGTGAATTAAGGTAAGCATGGAGCAGCGCCAGAATGAAAGGGCGGGGAAAACGGGAGATCCTCAGCAAAACCCGCAGACCAGTGGCATCATCCGGCACGATTCCCACATGCAAAAAATCAGGGAGCGACCCCGTCGGGAATCGAACTCGGTTAGCCTAGGTGGGAGGCAAGTAGTCTAATCACTACACCACCGCGGCCCCTCTGCGTCGTAAGGGTTGGTGAAAGACCCGCCGAGCCTCCTGTCACCGCATCTACCCGAGTGATCCGCGACTGTCACCAGGGATAATGTGTGTGCTGGCTCCGACCAGCTGTAAGATGTGCTGCTGAACATTTCTTTATGGATGGCACCGTACCAAAAAAATAACAATGCTTTGTAATATCCACGTTTTCTCCTTGCTATGCACGTTCACAATCAAGCAAATTTCCATCTTGCACAGTGACGAAGACTAGAAGACCAAAGTATACATGTACTTGCCTCTCTGTCAGTGTCCTGCATCTCCCAACATATGTACCGCTTACAGACGTTCAAAATGCATGGACTGGGGTAAGATGAGGGAGATATTTCGTACGATAGAATCCCCTTCGTATTGCAGAATGACAACGTCGAAAACTGGCCTTCGTGATCAGAAAACGCCAAAAATCTGTGCTACGGAGCTGGTGTCTCAACAGAGTGGATATCGTCGTCCTGCAAAAACATTGTGCCTAAAGTCGTTTCGCGAACTCGCCTTAAAGTACGCTGGTAGACTTCATGAATGTGAAAAGAGGCACTCAGTGCAATAACTCTGGTGCTGCAGTATTCTCTGGTACGTTTAATATCGAGTGAGTCTGGGAAAGACAAGAAGTTACTGATATTACTAATGAGCCTACTTTGCTCTACATGGATGCAAATCATTATTAATGAAGTCTTAAAAGCTTAAATGGTAGGTAGGCCTTGACGTCTCGTTGACAACACTATCATTACAGATGAAACCAGAAACATATGCAATAGTAATGAGAAAATTACATAACATACGGGCCTTATCCGGGACTCTTACCATACGCTAGCGTGCAATCAGCTGCATTACGGAAACTGAATTTGGAGCATCAACTTCGGATGTATGTTTATACAGTTTATATACTTTGAGGAGATGGTATCGTAAAGACCACACGTACAACATATTTACAATGCGAAACATTTTTCTTGTCACAAACATCAATGGCGATGGCCCAGATTAATAAGTTGTTACGACACTCAGTGCTTACAAGTTGACAGCGGTGAGGAATGTGAACTTAGCTCGTTGTAGCAGCCAGTTCGTGCTCACAGCTCTGACCTGCCTGTCTCCAGCAGCAACCGAGCTACGCGCTAGCTGGAGTTTGGTAATAACAACATATAGTAAAAAAGTATTTATTTCATGTTCAACTCCTCACACAAAATCCCATTTAGTAAATTCGATGAAAAAAAATCTCGCGTACAAATTGCTACGGAGAATAACGCTTTAACGCATATTTTATGAAACACGGCACATTAAACCTCGTTCAAGTTAACACCAGGAGACTTGCATTTTCCGTGTTCGGCTCAGCCAGGCAACTGCCAGGATAATTCTTGTAAGAAAATAAACGAGGGGCGGAGGGGTAAACGAGCGAAGATGTGTAATAGGTGGAGAGAGTCGAAAATTGGGGTGTGGGTAGTTGAGCGAAGGTGAGTAATGAGCTTTGGCAAGTAATTGCTTGAACTATAGTGATGGGGGTGAAAAGGGATCAAGGAGAACTAATAAAAAAATTGGGTGGGTGAGGAGGTGTTTTAAATACAGTAATTGGCGGTGGGGAGATGGTCGGTTGTGACGTAAATCCAATGAAAATGGAGTGGGGGTCGAGTTATGGCGAATGCTTGGTTGAGGGGATGGAGTCATGCCAACTAATCGATCCAGCTATGGCGAATCATTGGTGGGGGGAATGATTAAAATATACTGGCGCGGGTCAGTCGTCTGCTGGTCATTGTGCTGGGAGGATGTGTGTTTTACTACCTTTGTTTCGAACTCTGGACCTCCTGCATGCAAGTACATATTTTTTCCCCCAAATTTTCCACCATTTTTTAACTTTTTTAATATTTAAAAAATATTATTACTTTAAATTTTTTAAGTTTTTATACATTTATTTATTTTGTACGATTTTTGTATTGTTTCCCGAGTTTCCTATTTAAGGTGATCCCAAGGTCAAGCTCACCATAGGTCAGGGTTAAAGTCGCCGTCATCCAAGATGGCGAACACAGATGGCCACCACATGCTGTGATGTCACAATCCTTAATCGTCCTCAGTGCCCCATGTCGCAGAATCACCAGTTTTATTGTATCCAAGTGCTGTGAGTTCTTTTTCTGTAATTTCTCAAGCCGAGCATTTTCCGTTTTTTTTTTTAATGCGACTAAAGAAAATATTTTACAAAATTTATTGAAGCATAGAAATTCTCTGCAGAAACTGATATGAGTGTTCTTCAGAATTATCTATACATAGGATGAGCATAACTGACACAGCCGGAAATTAAAACTTTAAGTGCTGCTGGTGTAATATTATGTCGCCTTAATTTAACTGAGTTGTATGGAATTTGCCGTAATATTACAGCATCCGCATTATTTGAAGACACGGGCGAAAAAATATTATATTGCCAGTTAGTCTTCATGAGGTTCTCTGCGACATAATATTACGCCAGCGACCCTCAAAGTGTATATTACTCAAACAAACAGGATGGGATGTACATTATTCTACGTAGGAAAGAACACTTGATTGATACACTTTCAACTCGGCATTATATTGGCAGAGAACCGGCCAGTAATGAACATGGTACTGTATAGTAAGCGTGTTCAGTGTTATGTGAACCAATAAGACGGTTGTAAATAGGAAAGAGAGCAGCCATAACTTCCAGCTTGCGTCAGTGGTCAGCAAACCCGTATCGCACTCAAAGCCTTAACCAGTAATAAACAGGAAAAAATATTGTGCTCTTATCGCATGCAACCAAATGGAATACTAACTGCTCTCGCTACGACAGTTGGCAATGAATAAACAATCGTGGTCCAAGTATATAAAGTATTGAGAATTCTATGCTGCTGTCAAATGAATTCCTGAAATTCGTGTGCCTCTAGCGATGAGGCGTGAGTATATGTGTTCCCAGGGGTGCATACAATAGTAGAACAACCTCAAAAATTGGTTGCTTATAATCCTAGCTAACAGCGCAGGCGCGACAATAGCTATATCTGATCAGTTCTGCAATCGTTCTCGCCACTCGTGCAGTGCGTCGGACGTGCATCTGTACGTCTTTCCTCTCCACAAACAGACGTAAGGAAATGTGCTCCTTCTTATTAGCAAAGGCGGCAAACTGAGTGAGTGAACAGATTTGAGCGGCTCTCAAAAACGAGGTCTTGAGAGCCGATGAAAGTGATTGAGGTGAGTATGGAACAGCGCTGGAATGATAGGACGGGGGAAGCGGGAGTTCCCCGAGAAAACCCGCCGACCAGCGGTATCGTCAAACGGCAAAGTCGATCCAATGTTGTCACTTCTCGTCCAATGCGTTACACATTTCTCTGGTATGATCATCTGGCCTCACAAATACCTAAACCACAACCCCCCATGACCTTTTTCCCCCACAAATTGCGACTTCCTTCGCCATCTTGGCATGTCAACAATGTTCAACCCAACATCGCAACACAGTATGCAACAGTTAACAACCAGATACTTCTTCTGCATGTGCGCAGATGCTTAAACACATAATATATTCAATGGGTAGTACTCGATTCCTGATTTTTCCACAGAGCTGTGTTCCTGAACTTCGCATTTTTTTGTCCATTAGTAGTAAATATAGTCCTCACGCATTTCCTTCTTGTTATATGTATTTTCCAGTAGAGATAGTAAGTTGGCAACAGAAAAAACCAACAAAATGATTGCATTCCAGCAGTTACTCCCGGAAGAAAATCTTCTCAAAATATATGCTGGAAAATGTTGGGAATGACAAGAGTACAGAGGTAGACTCACTCCAGCAGACACCCTGCCACGTCGTATATGGGAAGGGTGGAGTGTATATACGGGGGGAGGGAGGTGTGCAGCCGGCCTTGACTGGCTTTGGGACTGCGTCAGCCCCAACTTAGACAGGAGTCCTCTGTCTCGCTCACACCTTACATTCGGGCGCGCCGCCTAACCCTGTATCTCTCCCTCTATCTCTGTCTCTGTTGCACGACACTTTGAGCACGTGACAAAGGCGGGGCTTGCGTGGCATGGTAGCTCCGGCTCTCCCTTCCTCCTCTAGCGCACAATAACGTGCCCTGAGGGAGAACATTAAGGCAGGCGCCTACACACGAGGGTTGGTGGGAGTGGGAGTGGGTTTGCTTGTGCGACTGACGAGGCGTGATAGATAAGATCGCCTTTCGCATGTGGATCGAATACGCATTCACACTTTGGCTCGACAAAGGGGCAGTCAGCAGGCTTAAAATCCCGCAGGTAAATAGGCATAGCGACTGTGGATGAAAGTGCTATATACCTACGGTGTAATCTCGAGTAAAACTTTCGATCACATTTGAGGTAAAAGTACTAAATGAGAACCCCCTTTTTTGCTGAAAGTCATTTTGTGTCAAATGTGTTTAGTTAACTGCATAGAAGTTAAATTATTTTGTGTCAAATTCCTATGCGTAAAATTGCATTTAGGTGAAGGGACTCTTGAGTTCTTCAGAATCCAATTCTCCTAAAATTACTAGCCTTCCTTGGTCCTTTGGTAATAAGCCAACCGGTGTGCACCGAAGATGAGTAAGTAACGTTTGTTATTTACGCGACTTATTTAAAAGTTGCTAAATTAGCTGCTTCTTAGTAACGAAATAACGAAAGTGTGTGGAAGCGCTGTTATCCAGCACATGGGTGGGAGGGATATACTGCACTGCCGAACAAATTAGTACTGGTGAACTTTCACTGGTGTAGCCAGGATTTCAGTCAGAGTGAGGCCAAAAATTAATATTCGGAGAAAACTCTTAAATGTAAATAAATATATTGGGTTAATTTGTGGCCGTCATTTTCACACAAGAAACACATTACGAGATTTATTTGCGGAATGGTGAGCATAAATTAATAATCCATCTGGTATATTATTTTGCTCTATAATTTCTGTCATTCTCTTATTCCTTCTCTTTGGCGAAAGGAGGAGAGAGAGGGAGTCGAACAGTGGCGCACCTTGCTTTTATGCGCCTGAAATTGGTTCTAGAAAATTTATTTGGGTTGGGGGGTGGGGGGGGGGTATATTACGTTTACATAGGAAATAGTATTACGTCAAACCTTCTTTAATTTTTTTTAATTAAGAATATATTTTGAATTTTTGTATGGAAATATATTACCCAAGAGAGTATTTGCATTATATACAGTGTATATGTTTGCAGTATGTAATATTTCGTTGTCTCTGACGTACTTTTACCTTAGTGTGTACCTCAGTAAAATTTTGTGAATGTTGCTGAGTTGAGAGATTTGGGCGTATCTTAACAACGTGGTCTTGAGAGCTGACGAGAGTGAAATTATGTGAGGATGGAGTAGCACCGGAATGCAAGGGTGGGGGAACAGGAGGTACCCGAGAAAACCCGCCGACCAGCAACGTCGTCCAGAACGATTTCCACTTGCGAAAATCCGGCGGTGACCCAGCCGGGGATTGAAAAATTAAGAGAAATTTAGACACTGAAATAATAATAATGGAGATCCTGATAATCTCAAAAAAGTGTATTTCCTACTTTTTTTTTTTGCCGATTTGCAGACTAAATTACCTGAAATTGGAGTACAAACACTTTTAAGTCAAAGTTTATATTACACAGGCCGTTTCAAACAGTACGTTAATGTCATAAGCTGTACACCGAGGAAACACATCGTCCAAAAAGGGAGTTCACGTCATATTCAAAAAGAGCTGCTCCCAAGAACATGAGTGTTTAGATGATACAGCTATTGCTTACTACAAAAAGTTAATAACATATTTATGTTTTACTGAAAGATTTTAACTTTTGAAGGTGCCTAAGGTTCGTTTCACGATGTTTAAAATTTACAAGTTCACTAATTACAAGTTGGTTTAGAAGAGCTTACATATTTCTTTTCACAATAAATTCAAACCTACTAGTACATTTTGGAGAACATAACAAGTAAGCTGATAACATTTTACGAGTTGTTATTTTTGTTTATATGGTAGATTAATTTATTTTTGGGAAATGTTGCTAATAATATTTGTTTCTAAGGAAAAAAACTAGTTATATTGCAAAAATAAAAGAAGAGAAAGAAATCCTCTTCGGTGGGTTTGCAAACAAACTTGACAAAAGCATGAAAATACAGAAGTAGAAATAAGTACACAATTTGACGCAATTTTACAGAAACTATTGGCTTAGGTAAAGGAGACAAGAAATGGCCATGCACGTGGGATGTACTGTGGTCCAACACGTGAAAAAGCACATTGAAGAGTATGCTTTATAAAAATATGTGTTTGGTTCTTTGTCTATAAAGACAATGGTCATATACTGTATATTTTACGTGGTAGTTATTGAAGCACAAACTTAAGTACTAGATTTATGTTATGACTAAAGTTATTACTTATGTAGTTAAATTATGACTACAATAAAAAAACTGTATTTTATCTTAAATTGTTTTGCAATGAACTGATTTTTCATCAAATAAATTATTTTTTTAGACAAAAGTTGGCAATTCTAAACAAAATGGTGCTGTAGGAAGTATAAAATTTAAACAAAATGAAGTAGGCATGATTATATTACATATAATAGGACGTAAATAGCAGGTGACTCATAGATTGGAAGTTTCTAAAACCTGGGAGGTAGAGGCGAGAGTAGGTGGCTGCACTAATGCTCTCGAAGAACCAGCCCCCGATATTCCAATGTCTTCTGAACACGTCCACAATATGACAGAAAACCCTCCGTCAACATCTTTACACCATAATACAAAAACAACACTTCGTAAAGCAAAACAAGGCAAATTTATGGTGTAGCCGTATTTTGTATTTAAATTACCATCGCATTATTAGTAGTTATGAGTACGAATTCGAATTTACAAAGTAACATGAAAACCAGTCCAACCTTTAGAAATATTACTATCCTTAATTTTTTTCATATTGCACACATAAGATTTGTAGTTGTATTCCAGTTAAAAGAAATTTCCTGCAAAATATAACACCTCAACGTTCCAGTTTTCTGTGATCAAAGAAAAATTTACTCTTCACTCACTCGAATATTTTTATTGAAATATTTGCAACGATAACTTAACAAAACACAGTACTTGCATAACAATTTAATTTTAGAACAAAAACGTAATTTATTTGTTTATTTTCAGGTAACCTAACCGCAATGGGCGAATATGCTACTTTCTGCAGTTAAAGTGCTTAAAAAACGTAAATTACAATTATAAATTAAACCCCTTCAGATCCTCAACGAAAATACCCGATTAAAGATTGAAAACCTAAAATGTGTAAATATTCAATATATTGTTAATAATTAAGGGGAAACATGACAAACGATATTGTTTGAAAGAGATTTGAACACATTGAAGGAATAAAGTATGTGAGATAGTATGAGGGAAGGGAAGAACGCGGACAGAGCTATTTTTAAGCTGTCAATATAAAAACCTATATTATGTTAATAATAAATACAATTTAGAGTAAACGTATTTCAATCCAATCATATTTTCTTCGTTTGGAGAAATTCGTTATTTCCTTATTAAGGAAATACTTCATAAATCGGTTTTGTCATCATTATCATAAGCCTCAGGATACACTTATTCTTTGTAGTTTTGAGATATATTGCACAGCATTTTACAAAATTTGCCACAAAAACTGGATTCAACTGTAAAATTTCAAATAAGGGAATTTGTCTTTCATTGTGTGAAGTGCATTTTCAATCATTCTTCTTGTATTCTCATGCCATATTTTGCAGTCTACTGGAACCTCGCCAGCTGGATTTCCGTGGCGAGGGGAATGAACCAGTTTCTCAACTGATATCCTCTGTCTCCAAAGAAGATTGCCTGGGGAATTGTGTTCTTCCATTGCTATTCTTGCGGCCAGAGTATTGTTTCTTAGGACACGAGAGTCGTGTACACTAATGGGGCAAGTTTGCGCCAGCGTAGTAAAATGTATAATCCGACCCACATAAAAAAATGCAATTTATTACATGTTTGCCATGTCATTCGACAAATCTGCTTCATTTTCTGTTGAAGCGTCAATACATATCAGCGTTCCATCTACTATCCCACAACCAGAAATAGCGTACAACTCTTGTGCTAACATTAGCCGCATTCATTGGCCAATTTATTATTTGCCTGAATTTAACCAATCCCGAACAAAGAATCCTTTGAAACTTCATGCATGTCACCCGCAGTATTGAACTAACTCCCACTTCCTAATCAATGCAAAGCAATACAAAGTTGCTGTTTCGCTGCTAAGAGTTCCAGTTTTCCATTTAGGGTATTTAAATCTATGTTTAATATCTTCCACAAGTAATTCCATTGCTTGAGAAGTCATCGTAGTCTTCTATTATATTCATAAAGCGACGTGAATGTATAATTTTATCTGAATATATCTTAAGTGTCCATGGGACAAATGCAGAATTTGTTCTATCTGAATCACTGGTACTGCTACTACATATTGTATGTATCTAAAATTTACAAAGGCTGAAACACTTGTACAAATAAGCTTAATTGAATGTATCTTGTTGCTTCCTTGTGAAACAAAACAGTTGTAAATCATGAAGATATAATTTTAAAACTATTTTGTGTTCCTTGTGAAAGTTTATACTCCAAAAGTTTGTTTGTGAAACCCAATTTAACAACTTACAAAGAAAGTTTTCAATGTACAGAACTTCTAGCAATGTGAAACGGGCCTCTGGCCGCGAACCGCTCAACAACTTATCACATTTCCTTCTTCTTGTCTTGGTTTGTTGTAGTTTCGCGGCGATAGTACGCTACTCGGCAAAGTTCTGTTCGCGGTGAAGAGTTCACGAAGATATTCAATCAGAATACCTATTAGACGCCTGACTCGACATTCACAGCTGATTTGGCCTTGAATCTAAAGATCTTACTCGTGCTTAATAAATCGGCACTTTGATGAGCACAGTGTTATTATATTTTATCGCGAACCAAGCACACACGCAGTGGCCGTTATTATTTATTTCCTACGACTAAAATATGTGAGTTGTACACCACGAGCTTGTACGTTCACATTAAATGTGGTGTTTTGAATTAAACGTTTGTTCTTATCATAAATGCCATACATCTTGCCCATCACTAATACTTTACGCCCTGTGATATTTGAAGTCCTGTCCTAGTGGGAAGGAGGACTTTGAGCAAACCAGTTCGACGCATGAACTTGAATATGAACATGAATATATATATATATATATATACCTTGACTAATTTTAAGAATATTTCACACGAATTCTATACTTTACGTATTTCTCTTATGTATCATCTGCATGGTTTAACCAAAGAGCATTTTTCATCACTACTGGAAAGTTGGTACCCCCGGCAGTAAATCCTGACTATGATCTCGCAGAAAAGTGTTTATTGCGAGTATTTTTCGCGTGTACATTTCCCTCACTGCCCAAAAAAATACGTATAAATGTAATATCGGTATTAACTCAGTTATTCAACCACCAGCAGTGGTGTAACCTTTATTTGACATTAAACGTTCATTACAGATGTTCAATAATCAAATGAAATGTTTTCTACCGCTCGTGCAAATCGCAAAGCGAGTAAATGTTTCACGAAATTTTGTAGGGACGTGTAATTATTGCGACGTAATGACGTTTAATTCACTTCGTTCGTAAATTGGTTTTAATACAGGGAACGAGATTCAAGTTTAATAATGCTACATTCCGTTGAAATTATTCTGTAAATAAACACTGTGACATTTACGACTGTACCAAAATATTTAAACTTGTATAAACGTACATCTAATAAATGCGTTATCATAGTACTAATATTGAATTCAAAATTAGGTGATCCTTAAACAGTGTGCAAATAAACATTACGAATATATCAAGGGACATAAACCTCACCAAGGTTACATGAAGTCCCAACAACAGTAATTTCTACGTATGATAAAAAAAAAGGTATTATACTAATAGAGAATGTATACCTTGTAAGTTTTCCTTCTCTTATTTCCTGTTACTTCGGTTTAGTCATAGGCACATTTGTGTAATTATGCTTCCTGCCTGTTACTCAAGAATACTATCAAATATTTGTGTGTGGTTGATAATAAAATTAAAATCCACGCATGTATATATGTAAATTACTTACATGTATTGACTTAAGAATTAAAGTTTTATTTAGTTTGTATATGTGTGAAGTAGATATTGTGGGTAAACCGAAAGAAAAAATGTTTGTACATTAGCGAAAGGAAAGAAAATTCATAAAAAACAGAAAAACATAATTAGAAATAATTGTTTATGGTACGCCAAGGAATGCGTGTATAAACACGAAGTATAGGATTTTCACCGTAAAGTGAGCACTTTTGAAAGTCCTGCGTGATTTTTTTTCAGTCTGTTTGTATCTTTCCATTGCATGTATACTCGTATATAAATATAGCCTTGTGCTTTGCTTCTCAAACCAAAAGTTTTCATTCCACTACTCGAAAAATTATAGTATACGGTATTTACTCAATAAATACAAAAACGTTAAGAAAATGTAACCAACAGATTTACAAATTCCTGCAAATAATGAACATATTATAATAGTGGTTTGTGTACACTGATTGTTTATTTTTATAGGCTGCGTTTCCCCTGTATTCCACTCATCTGATGCACTCCAAAAGATATGAAAATCGTGTTGCTTAAGCTATGAGCTGGAATAGTCACAGCCGTATACTATTAGGATGAGCATCGTTGGAATGTCTGAGCTTACATTCAATTTTTTCCCTTATTAGACACAAGAAGCTTTTAGATAAAATGCTGAATTATTTACCTATTTAGCACATCGAATATTTATCGCGTCGTAGAAAAAGTGAAATGGGTGAAAACTTGTTAAACATAAGTGTTTATTACATCCCTTTCTAAAGGCTCTAGTAAGCACTTTTGAAATCAGCCACTGAAAAAAAAACCTACGTATAACTACACCCTATTCTACAATATACGCTCCCATTTAAGTTTGTAGCGAATAAATTAAAATCGTCCTAAGACCTGACGTACTGAGAAAGAAATGTGTAAATTTAGGAAACCTGAAGTGTCAATTTTTTTTGTTCTATACACATAAGAGTACAAATATGCATGCTGTTGACACATTTACTTTCCTTTTTTTTTTTTTCACTTGAATGACACATGAATAAAGTGAGTCGGAGTGTGGAGAGATTTAGACGTCTCGTAACATCGGGGTCTTGTGAGCCGATGAGGGCGAATTTAGGTGAGTATGGAGCAGCGCCGGGATGCAACANGATCCCCGAGAAAACCCCTCCAACCAGCGGCATAGGCCGGCGCATAACTCCCACATGCGGTATGAGTAAGTTTGACACAGGGAAAATTTCCGCCGTAAAGTGCACCCATGTTTGAAATATGTCACTTTTAAGCTAGCGGTAAATGGAGTACTTTTATATATTTGTGAGTAGAAGATGGTGTTTCACTCTCAAACTGTGATACACAGGATAAGTCACCTAAGCTGTAGACCTCAAATATATTCCAAAGCGTAGTCAAAGTAATTCATGTGAAAAGGTTTCTGACGTGATTATGGCCGCACGACGGGAATTAACAGACTACGAATGCGTTAGGGAATTCAACATTCCGAGATCCACAGTGTCAAGAGTGTGCCGAGAATACCTAATTTCAGGCATAACTTCCCACCATGGACAACGAAGTGGCCGACCGCCTGCACTTAATGGCCGAGGACAACGACGTGTTCACAGAATGGTCAGTGTTAACAGACAAGCAACACTGCGTGAAATAACCGTAGGAATCAATGTGGGACGTACGATGGACGTGTCCGTTAGGACAGTGGGGAGAACTTTGGCTGTACTGGGCTATGCCAGCAGAAAAGCAACTCGAGTGCCTTTACTAACAGCACGACATCGCCTTCAGTGTATCTCCTGGGCTCGTGATCAAATCGGTTTGACCCTAGACGACTGGAAAACCGTGGCTTGGTCAGATGAGTCCCGATTTCAGTTGGTAAGAGCTGATGGTAGGGTTCGTGTGTGGCGCAGACCCCACGAATACATGGGCCCAAGTTGTCAACAAGGAACTGTGCAAGCTGGTGGTGGCTCCATAATGGTGTGGGCTGTTTTTACATGGAATGGACTGGGTCCTCTGGTCCAACTGAACTGATCATTGACTGGAAAGGGTTATGTTCAGCTACTTGGAGACCACTTGCAGCCATCTATGGACTTCATGTACCCAAACAACGATGGATTTTTTATGGATGACAATGCGCCATGTCACCGGGCCACAACTGTTCGCGATTGGTTTGAAGAACATTCTGGACAATTACAGCGAATGATTTTTCCACCAAGATCGCCCAACATGAATCCCATCGAACATTTATGGGACATAATCGAGTATGTGCACAAACTCCTGCACCGGCAACACTTTCGCAATTATGGACGTCTATAGGGGTAGTATGGCTCAATATTTCTGCCAGGGACTTCCAACTACTTGTTGAGTCCATCCCACGTCGAGCTACTGCACTTCGCCGGGCAAAAGGAGGTCCAACACGATATTAGGAAGTATCCCATGACTTTTGTCGCCTTAGTGTATATCAAGTATACCTTGGTTAGTGAAAGGCATTGTCGTCACTACACAGCACTGGACACACTAGCGCTACGCATGTAGAATACTAAGCTGCATTGCTGCACGTTCCTCTGCCCCTTTACACTGGTGTCGCGCGGATCCTGCACGGCTTGCGAGTTACACGAGTGTCTGCGTGGTGCGACTTTGTGTCGCGGAATTCTGCGTGATGCGTCATCTCGCCTTATGCATATAAAACAGAGAAATTCTAACTCTCAAGTACTGTGTTTCTCGGCAATTACTGTCCGGATTCTGAAGAGTAATACACCATTGAATTCTTCTCTTTCTGTCCTGCGATGTTAGAGGCAGAAATCGCTATAGTTCCAGCAAAGTTGATATAGATATTAAGGTAATTGATAATGCTATGACAAGTTGCCGCACGTCATTTTATGAGGACTTTGTTGCAATTCATCGGGCTGAAAGAATAACGATATATTCTACGGTTTGGAAGATATTTGATGTCAACAGCTTAGGTGACTCATCCTCTATACTTGCTAGTGCCAAAATATTAAGGATTATGTTTATTTTGTAACTATTGTTAATGCCGTGCAATGCTATTTACAAACGTGAGCAGTAAAAAAATGTTGTTTGACATTAAACTTAATTTTATTTTTAAAAAATTTCTAATGTAAGAGCGAAATGAATAATGCTGCCATCAAAAAGAATTTTTCGATTCAGCTATCACATTTAAAATAAAATAATTGCACAAGCGAACATTTTGCTCAGTCCAGATTCTAGTTGGTCCCAAAATGAATCCGCGAATTTCCCATGCCGCTATCCAAATGTTGGCTGCCAGAAAGGAGATAATCCACATCCTCGACCAGAGGTACCTAACGGCAAAACATGTTGGCCCACTATTAGCAAGCACTGAGCTTCCCAGACTAAGTATAATAAGCGAGAGTGTAAAGAAGGTGAGTGTGGCTTACCGCAGTCCGAGTCCGTGTGGTCGGGATGTCCGACGCTGCAAGCTGAGTCCGTGTGGTCGGGATGTCCGGCGCTGCAGGCTGAGTCCGTGTCCGAATGCGAGCCGCTGTCCTGTCCTCTCTGGGCGGAGTTGTCGTTCACGTCTGCTGCCTCCTCGCCACTGTCCAGTTTGTTGTAGCCTTGCTTCCTTCCGGGCCGACCTCCGCCTGCAACAACAACAACACACACTGTCGTCAACTCGCATCACTCACAAGACACACGCTTGTAGGAACCAAGTTTCTCTACCAATAACCCACACAGACTGTTAATATAGGAACTGCAACCAGACGGTTTATGGTACCACGTAAATATTGTTGACGTAGATGTTAATAGCAACAGAACTGTGCGTTTGTTCCTGTCTGTGATTGTATCTGCAACTATGGATATAGTTTCTACAACACAACATTCTGTCCCTAATACCGAACTTCATCTATATTTGTTGGCTATCCATAAACCCGATCGCAGAACTGTTCTTTTGTCACTTCGCTGCTGAGTGTTTTTTTTTTCAGTGCAACATGACATTTGAGATGCCACCGAGAAGAATTTCAGAAACAATTTTAGCACATTACATATTTTTTCGGTGTAATTATTATAAATAATATTCTTTTCTGAAAACGCTTTTCCTCTTGATAATATTTATTTTGATACATGGATACAGAAAATTGGCAAATCTATTGTTACGCGCTCGCTGCTTTGTCCCGTGCGAGCGAGTGTAAGTGAAAGAAAGAGCAGTTGGATGATGTATGGACGCGCGCGCTACCAGTTGCAACCGGAGACGCGGCGGCTTTCACAAAGGAATGTTTACAAAGCGTGCCTGTTATGCCTAGTAAGGCTCATGCAGCTCCCGACCTTGGCTATCGTGTGTCTTTAAGACATCTGAAGAATTCTCGGGATTACTGACCTCGTTGCAGCTAGACTTGGGGTGCAGAGAACCTTCCAGGTCAAGGCCAGCGGCTATAAAAAGCGCATCGAGCCTCCGAGCCGGGAGTTGTTGGAGTTGAAGAGTGGATGAGTGGCTAGAGTTTTAGCACGGCGAGATAAATGACCAGTGGGAGGAAAATCTGCGACTGCGAACACCAGAGCAGTGAAGAGAGTGACTGGCAAGCTGGACTATTGTACTGGATGCGTGAGTGAAAGACATTACAAATGATGGCCACATATAGACTGAACGTGTGTTAATGATGAGTATGAGTTAATTGACTAAGACATTAAAAATTACGCTAATTACAGTTTAAATGGATGTTTAATATTGCACTCACTGTGAAATAAAAAGAGTAATATTGGAGACGGATAAGTTAATGCTGTAAATAATAGCTATGTGAATAAATTAAAAACAAATTTAGTTATTTTATTTGTATTAAGACCTCGGTCCCTCACTTACTTAGATACGCCTCTCAGGTGTCCATGTAACACTATTAATAACATGATACATTTTCTCCAGGAAAAAGTTATACTTTGAAGTAATCTTGTTTTGAAAATCAGTCCTCGCAATAACGAGTCGTGCATGTACGAATGAAGAAGTACTTGAAGATTTTTACTACCCCTTTCCTCTTACGCATGGCTTATCATCTCGTCGACGAAGGGGGCAATAGAGATTGACCGGTGACCGGAAAAACCAGAAGCGGGAAAGGAATCGTTTGTGATTTGTATCAAGGAAACCTCCTGACATTCACTTGGGGTGATTCTGGAGAACTGTGGAAAATTATAATCAGGATGGCCGCTCCCGGAATCGAACTCAAGTGCTCTCGAATGTGAGTCTAGAGGCACGCTTTTAAATTTTAAGGGTTTATATCTGGTACCTCAAAAAATACAAAAATTACATCATTCCCAATTAATCTCTCTTATTTTGAGGAAAGTATCTGACACTGCATTATTTTTAAAGCTTCTCTGGCGTATTAAACTGTCATATTCAACCTGAGAGACTTATAGGTAGCAATAATACCACAAGGTACGAAATCTGTTTGACTTTTTACATCACGATTCGTTATTTCTTGAGGTTTACGAGCAACAGCAGATTTCAAAAGTTTCGACGGCAATGTTTGTGTTTTAATACATAACTTAACCTACCCTAACTTATCTTCACACAAAAGCCAGCTCAAAAAATCTAACATATAGAGAAATAACTGTTAATTATAAGATTACAATTAATATCGACCCAGGTCATTTCGTTTGTTCCAGATTATTATATCTACTCCTGCCATCCCAACTGCTGTTCATTTAATTGGATTTTGAAAATGGCCCAAATATGCAGGTACCAGGTAGGAAACAGGCGAGTCATGTGGCCTAAGTAACAAATTTTACCGTAGCATATTCTTTTCTTCTTACTTCCATTTTCTCTTTAATTTTTCAGCTACAATTTCCATGGAAAACGGTGCATATAGTGATGTTAGGAGGAACATGATTTCCCACCCATACCTTTCCCGGGACTTGAACTTGGAACCCCTTGCGTCTTAAGTCGCCATGCTTTGCTCGCTTAGAACATCTTCAACACTCCCCTGACTTCAGTGTATCTTTTAAATATTCTCTGAAGCTTGTAGTTTCCCCATGCGCCAGGGTTCATCTTCAAAGATATTTGAGAAATCGGACGGTAAAAAAAAAACATAATTTATTGGACTCCGTTAAAAGCTAAATTATAATTTCCGCGCATCATTATACGGTTGATATTCATCCGAGCATCTGTAATACTTCTTGTTATTTTCATTTTTTTTTTTTTTACCTTTCCATTCCTTCAGTAGCAGGCGCTACGTCGTCTGACGTTACTCAGGATTCGCTCGTCTCTCTTCTTTTCTTTTGTCCGCTTCCTTCTCTCAAAACCGTCCCGAAATCCCGGCCTCTCTCAGCTTTTCCACGTAAGCACACGCAGCTTGTTATCAAGTCAAGTCTTCACTGAGGCAATTATAATTTGCAAAATAAAAGAGGAACATTGGGTTATTTGCTCACGTTACACAGAAACTCATGTTTCTCTGCCTTCTTGGAAAACGCGAATGTAGTTAGTCCATAACCTTCACAGCATAAGCAGACTTAACAATAAAAAAAAATTAATGATTGAAAATAATTACGTGTACTTGAGAAACAGTAAATAAAATAGGCATTTAATTTACATGTTCACGTTATTTCTGAATTTACGTAAGCGTGAAGAGACTTTGTTCTAGTTTTTATAAGTGATGTAAACATTTGAAAAAGTAGACAATTACGGCATGGCAGCAGGTTTGAAAATATCGTGGAATACGTGCACCCCAGAGTGGGTTGACCCTTTCTGACCCGCTTTCATTTACGGTCTCACATGTTCCACCCAATAAATATTTTGCTTCGTTCTGTATTTGGTGAATACTAAATATTAGTTTCATTCTCACAAACAGTGAAACATTATTGCTTGGTGTTAATACATCTTGGTGAACCATGAACAACCCAGATTTGTATAAAATTATGTAAATCTCGTTAGCTACAGGAAAGAAACTGATTCTTACTGGAACCAGCTATGGTCACGTGTCTTGGGCCCAGCTAACTGTAATGAGACGGACGTCTCATTTTAGCATGATGCCCGAAAAATTAATCACCTCACGTATATTAATCTAAATTTTGAGAAAAATAGCACGCTGTGTAGTTTTATTTTTTAAACAGGCACCTTCCAGCCTTGCCAAAAGTCTGGGCAACCATTTGCATGTGATGACGCAGCAGCGAGTGGTTAGAGGTGCGTGCTGAACTGGGCAGACACGAATTAGGCCTAGCAAGTGAAATGTTCACCAGTCCCGCACTTGTTTACTCCATCATACGCACAACTAAAACTCACTATCTGTCGCTGAGTTGTTTGCTGCCTGCGCATCGCAGACTGAGACGTCATCCAACTGCCGTGACGCCAGGTTTTTCAGCGACTGCAGTGCTACCAGAGTCAAAATTGTGCGATAAAAAATTACTTAGTTGGACAAAATAAATATATTTTGCATTTTATTTTCTCCTCGTATCATATGTCTCAATATTTGCAAGTAAGTTTAAGCTGATGAGAGATCAAGGTAACGGTTTGTGTTTACGCCAAAGGAAATTTCACAAACGCAGTCGTATGATTCCCACTGACCAGAAGCATTACGAGATAAGTACGTGTTTCTATAATGACCTTTAAAAACTCACATGGTTTAAGAAACTTTTAACAATTTTATAAATATTGGTAAAATCAAGCAGCTTACAATTGTGACCCCAGGGTATCGTCACCAGCGCCTCATGTGTGAAAGTGCCAACACCCTGACAGTCCCAAGTCCAACACCAACAACGCAGCAGTTGGCAAATAGTAAGACAAAACAGATCAAACAGGTCAAAACTCCTCATCTATCCAAAACCAGAATAAGTTAAAGGCATAGGAGGAAACATGGGATACTTTGCCACAGGAACCCTTTTACACAACCAGAGAAACAAGAAAAGTTTCTTAATTTCATTTTATAAAGTAGAAAATCTCTTATATACAACTTTCAAATATATAAAAAAATTATGCCCTAATATATTACAAAAGCATTAATAAAATTTGTTCACAAGAGCATAATCTAACCTAAGGATGATTACATTATTTACAAGCCACTTGGCTTCTTCCAAATATATTTGTGGCACATTGAATCCTAACTTAATATTATAAATGCGAAAGTGTGTTTGTTTGTTTGTCCTTCTTTCACGTCGTAACGGAGCAACGGATCGATGTGATTTTTGTACAGAGATAGCACAATGTCACACACAAAAGCGATAGAGGCCCTAAACCGAAATATATAGGATAAACGAAACAATACAGACATTATGGGAGGAATTGTTGTATTACTGGCTGGTGACTTCCGCCAAACTCTACCGGTGATTCCGAGGGGCACACCTGCAGATGAAATCAAAGCCTGTCTCAAGTCGTCAAGCTTATGGGCAAATGTCAAGAAATTCAGTTTGTCGACAAATATGAGAGTGCACCTCTACAATGACGTTCATATAGGACATTATGCTGATACACTATTAAAAATTGGATATGGGCGGTTAGAAACAGATGGCGAGGGCTGTGTGTCACTAACGGGGAATTTTAGTAATTTGGTGCAGAGTAATACGGAACTGATTGCTAGCGTTTACCCAGATCTACAAAAAAATATAAATGACTACCAGTGGCTATGTAAAAGAGCGATTCTAGCACCAAAAAATGACATCGTTAGTGCTCTGTTGTGTGTTTATGATCAATGTCTGTCTACTAACAAATACCGTTATTTCTCCCTATAAGTTTTTTTACTATAACCACGCGAGCGAAGCCGAGGGTAAAAGTTAGTACTTTATACTTGACAAGAAAATGCACTAACCACAGGCAACAATGCCTATAAAATTTTTCATGATGAAAACCTAACACAATATATGGAGCGCTAAATACCATATTAACTTTGACTAGAAGGGTCCCTTAATCTCAAGTGCATGATGACGCAGACGGGAGCCAAATACCTGGAGACGGCCCCAGTCTGGCAATTTTATACATAAGAATTTTACACCCCCTACCTTCCGGGGAAGAAATATCGCAACATCGTGATTTTCTTTTTCAGTTGACTTATGGCATAATAGCCAATCTAAATTCTTTATTTAAATTGACGCATGGGCATGGAACCAAAAACAGTCTCTTATATTTTTCTGGTTTTCGTTATTGTGCGTCTTGCAACTCCGCCGACGCTTGGGGAAGGGGACGAATCAAGGAGCAGTGACGTCATGAATCACGTGATCACCCTGCCGGCACCGATATCGTTGTACCCTGCAGTATGAATGTTGAAGTGCACGAAGACGGCCAGCCGGCTGCCGGGTTGTGGTCCCTGCTGGACGGCGGGCCCATTTGTCGGCGTTTGGTGATCGAGATTTTGGCAAGGATGTCGAGGTAAACAAGCCAGCAGATGAAACCTACAACTTCATTTTAAGGTAAAGGAAAACTATAATGTCCCCTTTTCAGGCTGCATGTAATTATTTCCACCGGGATGCGGAAATTTTTCTGTCGTGGCTCGTGAGGTGCTTAAGGAGACGCCCAAGCGTCTCATCCTCCACCTCTTGAAGATGAGGTTGGCTCAGGAGAAAAGAAGACCAGCATCTTGGTCCCCCGGAGACCCGTCAGAATAGCCAGTCCCGGTGAACTCCCAGATGACCTCTCAGCAGAACCACCAATCCAACAGCACCAAAGATCCCTCATAATGGTTCTTCAGCCAGGATCCTCTCCGCCAAAACAAGCAATAGATAAACTCACATGAGCTCTCTATTGACAATTATCAGCCTGATAATCTCAAGTTAATTAGATCCGAAAACAAATTTTCTTTTTTTCAGCCGAACCTTTACATCGGCATATAAATGCTGACTCCCATCGTCCTGCTCCTAACTTCTTCCCTTCCCTTTGCCTGGTTTGGCATTTCCTTGCAAATTTAATAAAACACTTAAAACATTCGTATCTCTAAATGAAGATGAAAAAACAACACAAATGAAAACATTACACAAAAAAACTTTTTATTGAGATACATGGGCTTTGTTTCTCTTGTGGGAGTTCTGGGCATTTTATAGTATCACAGTACTGGAGACAAATACCTCTTTATAATAAATGGTCCCATATACTTGGGAGCTAACTTTGCACTAAAATTTGCTGCTTTAGAACTAAGATACTGAGCTTCAAGAAGTACTTTATTACCAACCTTAAATGAAACATCGTCAACTTGCTGGTTATGTATTTAGCCAATTTCTGGTGATATTTATGCCAATTTTTTGCAGCTTCATTCCATATCTCACATAAATCTTTGTAGTCCACAGAATTCCAACAAAATTCATGTAGCCCGCACATATGAATTAAGGGATGAAAAACAGAACGCTCCAAAAATATTTCTGAAGGGACTTGATTTGTGGCATCATGCCGAACATTGTGAAAACATAGGGATAACTGATACAAAATTACCATCCCACTCTCTATGAGCACCAGTCTGGAATGTGCATAAAGCAGCCTTCAAATTTCTATTAACTCTTTCTACTAGGTTTTCCTTACAATAATATGGCGAAGTTTGCACAAGCTTAGTTCCCCATGAAAACATCAGGTTTTTGATCTTAACACTAACAAATTAGGTAGCATTATCGGTTACCATATCACAGGTGAACCAAACACAGTAAATAATCTTTGCCCAAGAATTTTATGTATTTCGCCTTATTCCATACTTCTCAAAGGAAACAAAAACACAAATTCACTACATCTATCAACTGCCACGAGAATGTAAGTAAACTCAGCCTTATATCTTGGCAAAGGACAAAAAATATCGAGATATACGCTTTCCCACGGAAACTGCGCTACAGTAGCATGATCCTACCTTCGGAGAGTTTCGCGGCTTAGCTATCTGGTTTTACTCACAGCCACGTACCCAAATAACAACCCCTTGACTCAATCCTGGCCAAATAAAACATCTCCTTAATACGAGAAATAGTTTTATCCTGTCCTAGGTGTCCTCCGAAATAAGTGTTATTATAACATTGAAACAACACAATTCTCAAAGAAGTGGGTACAAAGATATCAAATTTCTTTGTTTTGGGATGGACATAACAAACTAACCCTTTCCGGATTTCATACCTGGTACTCTTACCTAATTGTATATCTGAAATAATTTGCTGACAACCAGGATCTAATTTTTGTTGTTCTTGCAACTTTAAATAGGCTTGTGGGAAAACCTGTGTCACAGAAACCTCTGGCAGTTGTTTTTGCACAACTATTGCCTGCAATTCACTATCAACGACAAACTCCTCCTTGTCGAGCATTAGTGATAAACAATCAGCGACACTGTTGTCAACTCCACGTATGTGCTCGACAGTATACTTATACTTGGTAAGAAGGACTAACCATCGTGCAATGCGTCCTGCAGGTTTGCTAGTGCTTAATATCCAACTAAGGGCCTGATTATCGCTCTGAAGGGTAAATTCACCACATTCCAAATACTCAGCGAATTTCTCCTTTCCGTATATAGCCGTCAGCAATTCTTTCTCATACACAGTATATTTTTGTTGAGCTAGTGTTAGTAAACGACTGGCGTATACGACTGGAGCTAAATTTCCATCTACTTCCTGGCATAACACTGCCCCTAATGCTTATGAACTAGCATCTACTTGCAGAGTAAAACGCTTTTCGAAATCAGGTAAAATTAATACTGGGGGTGACAAATTTTTTCTTTCAATCTTCTAAAAGACAGTTCCTGTTAATTACCCAATGTAAATTATATTCCCTTCCGTTTATGGGCATTTAGTGGTTCCGCTATGTTAGCAAAAGCATCAATAAATTTAGAATAAAAACCTACCATGTCCAGAAATCGTCAAACGTCCCGTAAATATTTAGGGGTAGGAAAGTTCACGACGCGTCAAATTTTCTCCGGGACCATTAATAGCTTTCCATCTGATAACACAACCCAATATTTAACATACCTTTGCGCCCATGTAACCTTTTAAGGATTTGCAATTAACCCGGCGTCTCTAAGTGCATTCATTACAAGTTCCAAATGCAGTAGGTGTTCCTCAAAACTATTACTTAAAACACAAGCATCATGAATAATAATTCATACTTATATTTTCCAGTGCCTTAAACCAAATTGCAGGCCGAAACTTATTCCCATGGGCAATCATTTCCATTGGTACTGCCCCCATGGATTAAAAAAGCCAAAATTTCACGCGATGCTGGATGCAATTCGCACTGAAGGAATGCGGAGTTAAAATCAAAAATAGAAAAATACTGAGCTTTACCTACATGTTGAAAAACCGATTCAATCGTCGGTATCAGATATTGATCAACAAATATATTGTGAGTAATGCGATGGTAATCACAAATAAAACGATATTGACCTGGCGTTTTCTTGGGAAGTATAAATGCTGGACTAGAATAATTACTAATACACTCCCCAATTATATCCTAGTCTTGCATATCCTGTATTAAGTATTTATAAACACGCAATTAGGTTGAGAACTACGATATTGCAGTGAAGAAACTACCTCTCATACTTGAGACGCAACACAATCGGGCACTGAGTGTAATGTCCAAGCCGCTGAGTTACTACGTCGGTATACTTTGCCTTTAGCTGTTCAAGCTGTTCATTCTGAGAATCAGTCAAGTCACCTGCCTTCATTATATCATAACAAAAACATTTACTCGTCAACCGGTATGGTAAGTGTGGACAAATAGCAAACACCAACTCCTTCTTATGAATATTTAATGACGCACGAGTCTGGCCCAAAAACTCTGCACTAATTTTCATGTTATGGCTGAATTCGGGCAATACTTGAAAGTTTATTTTCCAAGAAAAATTCTCAATCTTCATTTTAAATCTGGCCACACACTGTGACTGAAGTACCTCACCGTATGCGAGGGAAAATCCAACGGATTCTCCTTTAGTAGTTTTGACACTGCCAATACTTAAAGTTCTCATTAACGTATTACAAAACGATTGACTTATTAAAGACCACGAAGCCCCAAAATCCACTAACGCGGAAACTTTATCTTTATTACAAATCTCAACTGGGAAAAATAATAAAACCGTGTTTCTTTCCAACTGGAAACTCCCGGCGTTATTTATACAAATGGACTTAATACGCGCAGGACAATCCCGACGCATATGTCCTTTTTGCTTGCAAAAAAACATTCCACGTATTTTAATGATATCGCAGCACACGATGCACCAGCCGGTGTGTCTACAGGTGGTTTTGTGGTTCCAGTCACTTGGGAAAGCTTTTCCCCAGTTTGCCCTGTTATTTTATCCTTAAAATAACATTTTTCTGCAACTTGGTTGGTGTGACCCCAAATATTGCACGCTTTTCGTGCATGGTCATATTTTGCCTTATTTTTACTATCAAACCTTTTCCCTATGTACTAATTCCCTTTTCAGGTTCGCCCTCGCAAATAATGCATTCCACTTCCGTCACTAATTCCATTAGTTGAGCTAATGTGGTGGGTCTGAATAGTATCTACTATACCGGGTTAACAGATTTAAAAAAAAAAATATCTGCGTGGAAAAATCTTCTGGACATGGAAAGACTAATACCCCCACGCAACCTTCGATGTCCTTAACACATTCTTGCATAGTTTTCCCTAGCAATTGGCATTTTTCCAACAACTGTAAACGTAATTTCACTTTAGCACATTCTGATGCAACATGCTGAAGGCATGTCTTAGTTAACCGGACAACATCAACCTGTAATTTAACAACATACATGCTTTCATTTAAAAATGAAATATGTATACTCTACACTCATCAAGCTGAACAGAATATAGAAATTGTACATTACATTTCAAGCAAACGATTATCTGAACTTTATCTACTGCAACATTGTTTTGCTTGTGCATCAGCATTGAAAATAATACACCTCTATTAATTGAACTTCATTATAACATCGCGATCTAGACTGCATGAAGCATCAATTATTTTAATGTGATCTATTTGCGGTTTCTTCACACCTTTTTGAATCAAGCCTTTGGTGTGCAGAATAAAAATGAACCTTCATTTCTGTGCAAGAAATTCTGTGAACTAGTAGGTAAGTTGCATAGAAAAGTAACTGATGGATATTATCCATATATTTATATTAATTAATTAATTAATGACAACACCCCAATTTTCCTGTTTAGCTTTACTAAAAAGATATTGCAATTCCTCAGGAACTTTAAATACTGTATGTAGCTGCGTACAACACTTGAAGAGTGCAATAATTCAAATTCAAACAGTTATTAAATGCTACAAAAAACTTCTACCACTGCTGGTAAAGACGTGGACCTAAGTTCCGATAGCTTAGCAATCAACTCGCTAGGCACATATCTTAACGCTCGTAAAATTGGACAGAATTCACCCGCGCCTGTTGCGTGATCGCCGACATCGTCCCCGCACCGCTCCAGAGCACGAACTTGTACTAGTAATGCGTCAATCACGTCAGAGTCCACTACCTCCACCCCAGCCTCTCTCAACAATTGCGCCAACACGGGCTTAGACAATGTTTGTATCGAAGCTGTGGACATATTTTACGCCATTCGCGGTTACTTCGTACCTTCCTTAAGTCCTGCTAGAGTTCTACTTCCAGGATATTACTCCGCCTCACGCAAACAAAGCTTAACCGACTCTGGAAAATTACACCAAAGGGACAGCGCACCGCATTCATGTGCACTCAGTGTAATTATATTTTCCATAAGAACTTTTTTTTACCAGGCATTACCAACACGCCTTTCATCTCGCTGTTTTTATTTGTATTGATTATAAATTAAATATTATCATTTATAGCTGAAATATAAGAAAAGTTCAATTTAACCAAAAAATAATGTATTTTAATATTGACAGAAATATAAAACGCTTTAATATATGACGCATTTAGGAAACAACCAATCACGTTATAAATGGGATGATTTTTCGAAGGTTTGATTCAAAAGTGTGGAGAAACCACGAATATAGTATACCTAACAGAAAATATAAACACCTCAGCCCTCTGTCCTTTCTGCTTTCTTCTGCTACAGTGAGTGTCTACGTCCTATTCTGACTCGGTTCCTCGTAACTGCATCATCCCTTCGCAAATTATTCTTTATCAATGAAAGAATCACATGTTCAAGGATATGTAGGCTATAGTCTACATTTTCATCAACAATCATGCAGATCTCAACTGCTCATTGGATGCCTCTTATTACATTGGAAGTGGAAGTAGTTATGCATTTTTCCGCATATTTGTTATTGGCTCACGTTTTTCCAGGAAGTGTCAAATACCGCGTGGACCAACTGCAAATATAACATAAAAGTGCTATGATTTGAATTCTAGCTTGTCCCGAAATGAGTTCTTCGCTGTACTCATTACCTCTGAATCACACAGAAAGTGTCAAAATAGCCGTGTTCATTGGAGAGAATTGGGGGATTCTTAGCGACGAATGACCCAGCGCCCAAGGAGATGAAGTAAGGAGGAGTTAAAGCAACGGCGGCACAGCAATACACCAAGAAAACCAGCTGTCCGATGGCAATGCATGCGACCCAGCCGTACAAAAACCTACGAGTGTGAGTAGCTCAGGCCTGAACACCAGCTCAGCGGCCATTGATGGCGTCTCTCGTAACCACGGCACCGAGTTCGACTTTCGGTCAGTTTATTGCCCCTTCCAACACGCGTTTTAATAAACCATCCGCAGTTAAAGCAGTTTATATGTAAGCCCATCAAAAGAAATAATAATAATAATAATATCCAGGACTGCCACGAAAACGTGCGAGTCGGATAAAACTTGACTCATGTTTACTAGTCTGTTGTGATAAAGAACAAATTTTCAAATCAAAATAAGTCTTTTTCTGGTGTTTTCGTAAAACTGCAAGTATGCTTTATTTCTAGACCTTGTTCCGATGTTGCCTTGATAGGTTGCAAGTAAAATTCTAGCGATTTATACGCTTGCTGTTAGCAAGCATGTACTAGTCGATTAAAATTTGTCTTTAAGCAAAATTTTAATCAATACCGATTTCTTGGCAAGATAAAATTAAGACACGAAGCAAGCTTGTAGCAAGTCTGCAAATTATCTCCGGCCAAATCCTTCTCATTTAATAGCACTACGAATGAACAAAGCTAAACTAAAAGTAACAAATACACTACGTAAATATAATAAAAATGTAAATTAATATTTCAAAACGAAAATTTGTTATTAAAGCCCCTGAAATTCTCCCTCCTTCAAACTTTGATTATTTTTATAAAATCCACATAATTGAAGAAGTTTCATTGTCTTATTAATAAATGAATGCCTACGTGTGTTTCAAACGACAAACTATATATTCGTAAAAATATAATTATACAAACAAAGTAGTATAAAATATTCAATTTACCTTTTTCTGCTGTTAGTTCTCAGCCATTCAATGCACTCCCTTTGTGAGGGGGGAGAGAGAGCGAGAGAGAGATAGAGAGGACTAGGTAATAAATCGTTGTTAAAATGGACTTCTTCATCCTGGCTGTGTTGGTCGTTTGTACTGCACTGTAATTTTCTGCACTTGAGGGTTTGTTTAGCGGATTTCGGACAGTTGTCCTGTAATAGATGACACATTAGTTACCTAACGCCATTGACAAAAGGGAAAACTGCATGTGTTCACTGGCTTTGCAAACACCTTTGACGTGTTATATTTATTCACCATTCACTGAAGTTATCAGTGAAGTTAGTGCTTCTGGTCTGGACTGTGATCTTAACTGTTGTGATAGTGAACAATTTTTAAATTCAGAAAAAGTATTTTTCTGGTGTTTTCGTAAAGAATTTCCGAAACAAATACACTTATCAGACTTCGGCTGTGTCACAGTTGATATAACGCTTTATTTAAATAGCACTTTGATAAAATCACTGCGCGTAACTGCATTATCACAAACTTCACTGAGTGGAAATAATGTGATTATATGTGGAGCGTATGTTTAATAAATGTTTTCTACCGAACTTTTAAAAGCACCTGATTGTAACATTAGCCATAATTTGCACATTACTATCCCAACGTAACTATTCAACCTAAATTAGCCTAGTTTAGAATGTGAATAAATGCTCTTTCAGTTCATAATAATTAAAAGTAACCTATAATACCAGGTCCATGTGGGCTTTGCCATTTAAAGTTAACTATAATACTAGAAGAATGTTTTACTGTTTAACGTAACTACTAACTATTCTTTGTGGATAAAAGTTTTACAATTTAAGATAACTTCAACGAAATTACAGTAATATGTTAGTAAGAGTTTTTAACTGCTTATACCAATCTAAAGTAACTTAGGAAACTTGGCGTAAAAGTCGTCTTTCGTTTCATGATGGCGTAAAAGTACTCAAAATTTGTGTTTAATACCGGGTCATGCACATAAGAAACAGCTACGTGTGTCCAAATCCACACGCAATGACTGTGGATGTTGATTAATCAGATTTTCCAATACTCACATTGCTGTGTTTTATTGCATGTTTTTATGTGGCTAGTATGAATGTCCAATGAAAATATGGCAGCAAATTGTTGTGCCATCGCGCCGTCGAACTTCAAAAAAGGCTCTGCACAAGACAACGGGTGTCGTATATCTCGAAAAGTGGCACTTGTAACAACAGACAGAGCGCAACAAGTGTCAATTACACTCTCAGGATTGATTGAGCATAAAACAAAATAATTTCTAGCATACAGTCAAACAAATGTCGATAGACATATCTTTTTACCCAAAAACCGGTTTCGTCATATAACTACCATATTATTTAAATGAACAAAATTAAACTTTTTTTCTAGTTTAATATAGGATCTATTATGGGTGTAGAAGCCCTGGAGCATGCTCGCCACTCCCTGCTTGAATTATAACAATTGATAAATAGAGGCTATAAACTATAATTCTAAATTATACAGTTCAACTTGTTCCCCTGGCACAAATTCTTGGATCACTTCAAATGCTCGTATTTTTTAATACGTGTTTCAAGTCTACTTGTTTAGCCCACAAACACAAGCATTACGAACTGCCACTCCTACAAGGACTTTCTGAAAACCATACTTACGTAGACCAATGGAATCAACTACTGTTTCGTTGGCAGTACAATAGTAAGTGTTTCCTTGACTGGAACAAATCATTCCACCACAACGTGCATAGTAAAGCGCCAAAATTACGAAATTATAATTTAGGTTACACGACAGTTATACATGAAGGATAAAGACGACAGAGTGTTCAGTTATAATCACAGTGAAAGTCAAAGTTCTAATCACAACGCCCTATTGACAGCTATCTGATACCCATAAACTTATTAGTTACACATTTATTTTTATTATTATTCTCAGGAACTTTTTTGAAAAACTATCTTGTATAATTCGGGGATCTCTAAATGCATTGTGTGACTTAGGACCATATCTGATTTATTTTGAGTGATTATCCCCTGTTAATTTTTTAACGAATTAAGTTAAATGTTATTTGTATTTTCACAAACCATATTTTTGAAACTAATTCTGCAAATGGTTTTTGTAATTTTACAAGTGTATTACAGCAAAATTTATTTCACTTTGTGATGTGAAGACACAAAAATTGCCGTGTACTTTAACGGGTAAGTACTGTTAACTTCAGGTTTATAAAAAACATTAAAATACATAATTAATTTGGAATGTTTCTTATATACCGTTGTTAAAAACACGCCGTATTTCACTTGAAGTGTTACAAAATACACTTTTGGCAAATAGGTTTTGAGGAAATTTTTGTGAAACGTACAAAAATGTTTTCTGTTGATGTTTATTCGCGACCGGCATTTCGTGTTAGTTAATATATTCCCAGATAACGCTTTCATACCCATTTATACTTACCATTTAAAGTGTCGTGATGAGCAATTTTTTACGTGTGACATATTTAAGCAGACACAGCACTTAATTCGTAATCATACCCAGTAGGCTCTAGGCTTTCTATTCGGCGACAGTATTATTTAACCTACACCAGCAGCACAGTTTACTGCGAGTTACCAGCAGAGCACCGAGCCTCGCTGTGTGCAGTACCGGACGCAGTTTACTGCGAGTTACCAGCAGAGCACCGAGCCTCGCTGTGTGCAGTACCGGACGCAGTTTACTGCGAGTTACCAGCAGAGCACCGAGCCTCGCTGTGTGCAGTACCGGACGCAGTTTACTGCGAGTTACCAGCAGAGCACCGAGCCTCGCTGTGTGCAGTACCGGACGCAGTTTACTGCGAGTTACCAGCAGAGCACCGAGCCTCGCTGTGTGCAGTACCGGACGCAGTTTACTGCGAGTTACCAGCAGAGCACCGAGCCTCGCTGTGCACAGTACCGGACAGCAGTGTTAGCCGTTTTTATTGTAGCTTTAGTTTTGTGTAATACACGATTTCTTAACATTTTCAAAACGAGCTCGGTATGTTACACGGGTATCTCGTGCATTCACATGTGTGATGTTATTCTATATACTAGTAAGAGATAAGCATACAGTGGAAATTATGTAGAGACCAGAAAAATTTGCAATACAGGTAGAGAAAGGGTGTGTGTGCTCGCGTGTGTGGTGTGTGGGTGTGTTTGTTTGATTAACCTAAAATATACTTGGATATGGTAACAGAACGTTTGAGCCTTGCTTCCTGCCCCTCTTCCTCCGCCCCTTTTTTTTTTTTTTTTTTTTCCAAAATTGAGAAGTCCGTGCCTGTTTATGTTAATGGTATTTGTTTTCTACATATTAAGCAGTAAGGATTATTTTTAATTTGATATAAAAAAATGTATTTCTCAAATTATGATAATGGAGGGAAATGAATTTAAAAAATAAATTAAAATAACTATTGGAATTTTAAAATTATATAATTTTTCGTACACATCTAATTATTGAACAAAATTAATACGTTACTATACAGCTCAAAATAATTGTTCGTATTATTAGAATGCTGTAAATATTATTTTGTGTAAACTAAAATTTTAAGTTTGAAAATAAAATTTGGAGCCCAAATGGCTAGAATTTAAACCTTAACCACAAGTGAACCAAGAGCAGGATTTCAAAGAATATTCAACATACCGCCCGCAACTGTGACTTCAATAAACATTTTAGCTTAAACCAAACTTTGTGCTAAAATAATCTTCTTTTTAAAATTTTAAGTTGAATACTGATTTTTACGCATATAAAAATATGATGAGTTTTACTTTTCGAATGCTTTGGTATTTTTCATCAAATTGTACATATATATCATGTCATTGAACCATTAAACATCCTTAGCACATTGGGTGCTGCAGACGTGCCACGACGTCACCTGAGTTGTATGGAGTTTCACGTAACATTCCGACATCCGTATTCTTTTAAGACACGGGTGAAGAAATATTACTTCGCCAGTAGTGTTCATACGCTTCTCTGCAACGTAATATTGCGTCAGCAACACTCAATGCGTAAATTATTCAAGTGAGCACGGCGGAAAGAACATTTGATTGGTACACTTCAGTCTTGTATTAATTGTCATTACTTGTGTCCCGCACTCAGTGTTAGAAACTAAATGCTGTTCACGATAAAGTGAGCGTTTCTGAAAGCCCTGCTTAAGATCTATTTGTATGCGTATTGTGTATTCCTCCACCATATGTAAAACTAGCGTTGTTATGGGCCTGAACATTTATGCATCAGTCAAGTTAAACTGTAAAAATATCGGAAAAGGAAATATTTTACAAACGTTAGAATTCTACACTTATGTGCCTTAAAAACCGAAAGCAAAATTTATAATTTAATTATTCATAAATGTTTACCTTACAATTGTAATTTAATGTTAAAGCATGGAACTGCTTTTCTTCATTTGTTACTAACTTTAACGGTCGCATGCCCGTCAGTGTGCCTGTTAAAATATATAGTGGTAGGAGCAGTGGCGTTTTGCAGAGATTCATTTCGAAAGTGCTTACTTTAGCGTGGACAGACTGTAGAGACAAAGTATGAGTAGTGACAGTTACTGGAGACGTCGCTGAGCTGCGACGATGTGGTCCAGTGTGTCCCGGGGGAGCGGAGCGGAGAAATTCCCGGGTCGTGGCCTCCCTTGCCGCCCCTCCCGGTGTTCTCCAGAGGCCTGGATGCTGGAGCTGGAGCGCGGCGGGATAACGATGCCTCTCCGGGGACACGTCCCCTTGTTACGACACAGCCCGCTGCCCGCCCTTAATTTGATATCTTCCACGGCGGCCCTCTCAGTCTGTCTCTCTCTGGCGTGCGTCGCTACACGGTGACACGGCGGGGAGCCCACGAGGCGACAGCACTACGTCTGAGGGAGCACAGCATCCTAGTCTACACTAGTGAAATCAGCTGGCGATCCATATGACGTAGGCGTCATATGGATCGATGGCGTTATATGCGCCACCTCACACACTTTAACCCCATAACGTAAACATTAATTATTTCATTTCACGTTTTGCAAAAGAGGAAATTTATGGTACGTCAAGTACCTAGGAATTTCATATATCAACTGACACTTCATAACCTATGGAAAGAGTTTCAGTAGATGCATGCCACAATAAGATCCCATTATAACGCAGTTGGTGTCAGCAGCAGCCAATAGCATGGTACAGGGAAAGGCGCTGTTTGTATGGGATCTAGCTTCTGATCTCGCACAGCAACGACCATGACTCTACCTATTCTGCAACACGTCATATGTGAACGAGTGTACTCGGGATAATATGTTAAGAGCTCCTCCTGGCTGCGTTGTAGAAAACAGTAGCATATGTTGCGATGTTGTCTTGACACGAATAGCATTCGTGAAACTTTTCGTGCCCAAAGAATATGTTCAGGTTCTCATTTCAACTTCAAGTATAAATTTACAACGAATGTTTTCATAATCAGTTTTGGCAGTTTAATTTTCTATGAGGAATTTTCAGAGCTGTCTTTAGACACTCATCCCACTTTCATGTTTATTAAGGTGGCATAAAAATACTACGTTGCCGCTTAAAGTTACGTTAAGCGACTTGCGCGTAGGGTCGATGAGGCAAGTGGGGAGTGAGCAAGAGTCAGCCTTGTAGCTCACGCGTGTCGAGGCCTCGAACGCGCAATATAGCTGCAAGCAGGCGGCAGTCTTAAGAGTTAGTAGTCGTGACATATACCTTGTTTGCGCGTTTACGCTTGCCTCAGCAAGTAGATGTCCTGGAAGTACGACTTTTTGCCATAAAATATTTAAAAAAAAAACAATTATCTAAGTTCGTACTGTTTTTTTTTTATAATATTAAGTTTATTCAGAGAGAGAAAAAAATCGTGAAAAATCAAAATTCTTATATTTAGAGCTTTTGTGCGCAGTTTCCTTGATAGGAAAGAGAAAAATAAAACTGTACAGTCGTAATAATATATGGTCTTTGATCGCGTGTTATAAAATCCCACTTGTACATATTGTTATAAGCCTTAATAACAATATGTCGTTTTCACAGGAAAGCGTAACAGCGGAAGCGCTGCACGCAGGTTCAGCGCCGTGTACGTAGGGGCGACGGGGCGCTGGCTACGCGAGTTATTGTCGCCCCTATCGCTGTGCCTCAAACAAGAAAAAAAAAATTTCGGAGTCATGTACTTTTAAGGGATACGCTTTCCTGGTGCTTGAGCTGCATTTCAGAGAGTTAGAAATACGGTTTCTTTTTACAATACTACAAGACATGTCCCCAATATGTTAACGTGCGAAACAAAAGTACTCCATACGAGGACAGAATGATTCAGGATATTACGTGTGCTACGAATATTATTTCTGGGAACTCGAACATCGTTATAAACGGTTATTCTAGACTGTTGTATCTTAAAATATTTTACCCATACACGAGGGAAACAACGATAGGAGACTGTGGAAATTGGTACACACTTTCTACCAGTAAAATGTGAGTAAACGCAAAGTCCCATAGGTACACGCAGCACGATGAGAACAATGCACGCAATTTCAGAGGCCTGCGCGTAGCGGTGGTGGCGCACTTGATGCCCATGGCAGTATCGCTCTTATAGCTCCCGCTCATCTCGGCCTCGGAGGTGGAAAACAGCTTAAGTCCGTCTCATATAAGTTGGCGAGATTCTGACAGTCAGTGAGTGGCAACTTGACGTATACGGAACAAACAAAATGCCATTTACAAAATCCTGCATCAGCTGATGCACGAACGAACAAAAGTTAATATTACGATGGCTATTCTGAGTGCACTGCTGGCGCATATTAGACAAGCAGAAAATACGAGATAAGAAAGAGTTCCTAGATTAATTAATACATTATATTTTTTTACGAGGTCAAAAAACAGTGGTTGTTAGTGTTACAAACTGATCTTCGTGATAAATTAGTAATGTATAGGTGTTCAAAATGTAATGCACAATAAAACTATCCGTATCCAAATGAAACGCAACTTCAAAACCTTTTACAACGTCGTATCCCCCCTTTCCAACCATGCTTTCCATGCGTGCTTTATATTAATTCGAAAACTTACAAAAATATTGCATCATATTGATGAATTATTATTTCTAATACTTTTGACGAAATGTATTTCAAATTCGAGTCATCTCGAGCCAGTAATAGAAGAAAATTCAACTTTTAAAAAGCCACTATCTGTTGAGCAATGCAAAAGGCCTAAACCTCGCTCTGTCATGTCGTGCGCGCCATCTATCTGCTCTTTCCCGAAGCATTACCAGCCAGAGAAGAAAGCTTTCACGCTAACAAATTTGCGAACAGATACCAATAGTTTTATTTTTCCGCGAGCTTTGCATGCTTTTTAAAGTAACATATATTTCATGTACAGCGATTTTGAGTACTAGTAATTTTTATTCGTCCGGTAATCGTTCGTCTACGTAAATTATACACCATATTGTTCTCCCGAAAATCCATTTCCTTGTTTCCGAAGAAAATGGGACACGCGTGAATAGTTTTTAAGCAATTCTAACTTTATTCCATGTCACATATTTCCAACTGGAATATATTAGCTATAACATCCAAAGTGTGATCATAGCGACAACTACCGTCTCGCAATTGTTAACCCAAATTCACTGTCTCGGACAAATAAAACAAGTGTTAGCAAATATTTAATTTTTTACAAGGTTTTATATTTTTACTTTTATAACCTACTAATTTTTTTAGACAGATGTCAGTCTAAAATATCTTAATATTTGTTTAGCATTAAATTACAATAGCAAGTGAATTAACTGACAACGTGTTGATAAAAAATACAGCCTCCACTTGACGCACCAGCTGATGGCGAAAGGATACATAAACAAAAAGTAAACATTGGCGCTACTTTCGTCGAATTGTCAGAATCTCGCCAACTTACATGAGACAGACTTTGCAGGAGTATGAACTAGAACAGTACTCCTATTCGAGTGGCTCTATCGCGTGATCCTATAACACTAATGATTTCTTAAAACGGTAAGCTCGAACCGTACGAGATGCAAAACAAAGTGACTGACATCTTGTGGCGGATTTCGGAACCTGCCGAAAGGCTCTACCTATCAACTGTGTAACGATGGAAGAGATTTCTACCTCGAAAATAAACACGACGCGGGGCTGCTTAGTATCCCTATATAAAACACCCATATTAATAGTATTTCATTTAAACAAACACATAAATCGCCGAAAAATAGTGTTGCCTGAAAATACAAACCATACATGCCATATATGCGTATAAATTAGAAAACTTACGCATTTCTTTGAATATGTAAACGCCATATTTAACATATGTTATGTAACAAGACAACTACTTAATATTTGCAGCATAAACGAAAACTAATTTTAATGTTTTGGTAACAGAACACAACATAAACACCAAATATGTATAAATATACAGATTTTAATTTCACTGGATAAAATTATTTCTAGTATTTATTACTTGCACAATTTTGTTTAAGATACTAATCATGTGCCATAGAATTAATTGCAATTAGCTGTTTAGATTTGAAATTATTTCCTGCAAGTGAAGAGACTTAATGGTTTCACACATACTAATGTTGACTTTTTCAATTGCAGTGCAGTTTTTAAGTTTAATTTAATCTTCCTAGCTTACACTTAAACAAGAACTCCGGGCCGCGCTACTTTCTCTGAGGTCAAACCGGAGCAACAGCCAATGAACAACTGACTGATGCTGGAGTGCACACAGGATTGTGGAGTCTAGCCTCTGGCTGAATGAATCTGTGAAATTCCCTGGTCTCTAAGTGTTGCAGCGACTCAACTTCTCTGATGTACTCGCAGCGTTGTCAAACGGCAGATACCTGTGAAATGCGATAACCACGTCAACTGGAGCGTCTCTAATTAAATTATGAAGTGTTGGAACTGTTCCGTATTCAAATTAGGTACGTTTGAAGAACTTTCAAGGTAATTTAAATGCACAATACGCGTTTATTTACAAAGCATAAAATATTTTTATGTAACAAAACGCGTTCTTTTCGTGTAATTTGATGAAATTCACTTAAAATTAAATGGAGAATCAGGTTATTATGTAGTTAAAGAGTACTGTGTAGAGTTGTCATTTTGCAAACGTGTGCATTTATAGTTTTGGGTGGATCCCAACTACCAACAGTGGAGTGATTTGGGCTGCTCTTAACAGCGACGTCTTGAGAGCCAATGAGGGTCAAATGAGTTGGTTATAAAGCAACGCCGGAATGCAAGGGCAGGGAAAACGGGAGCTCCCCGCGAAGTCCAGCCTACCAGCGGCATCGTCTGGCACGACTTCCACATGCGAAAATCTTGGGACGGCTCTGCCGGGAATCGAGCCCTTGCCGGCCTTGGTGGGAGGCGAGTAGTCTAACCACTACACCACCGTGGTCCCTAGCCTATCAGAAAAGTTTTATCGGTCTGTTATACAAGCTATGCAGTCAATTATAAAGGTCGTCAGCCAGGATCGAACATGGTTTATAGAAAACCTATGGTAGACACAAACCGATTTTCGCGATAAATTGCGGTCTAAATATATTTAAAAACGTTTTGACTCAAATCCGCTTTCACAACTGGGTGTTTTTAACTGTTACGCGTCTTAGGTGGCCACCCACGAAACAGAAACTTTTAGTATCCGAATAACCTAATAATGATTGGCCAGTAAAATATAAAATATCTTCTCACAAATACCAGTGTCCAATAAGCAAAGAAAAACTGCACGTGAGCATCTAGGATATTGAAGTCTCGCTTATGCGAGGAACTTAAAGTCGTGTGCCACTAGTTATAAATGGTTTCTCTGCCCTCACATCACTGATCGTCATTTCTCTTATTCTAAAACACGTGGCACTTACATGATTATATTCGGCATAATGTTTTAAGAGGTTAGTGGAGTCTGAGGTTATTGGTATTGACCTTAAAAATATGTCAGAAATTACCTTAAAACACTTCCGAAATCGAACAGAAAGAAAATAGTTTTTATTGTTCAATCTAAAAAAAATTATATTTGTTTATATTTTTTCCTGTTGCTAAATTTTTGTTTATTTTATTTTATTGAAATTATCAATATTAACTATCACAATTTATTTTACTTTTAAACAGTTACGTTTATTTATTTGGACGTTGCGAAAACTAACAAATTAATATTTTTAAGTGTATAAAAGCAGAAAATATAAGTATTATACCAGTTATTTGACAGAAAATTCGTCAAATTTAGTGTCTACGTATCAAATCGTTTAGTAACAGAAAATTATTTTTGGTTGCGATATTTAAATATTTATATATATTATAATTTTTTTTCAATTAGTTTTGTTAATATGAATCAGACATTCCACAAAATGTATTCATTCTTTCCATTTGTATGCATGCTGAAAATAATGTATCCAAAAATGTTGTGTTTAAATGTTGTATCTGGAGCTACATTGAAGAGTCTGCTGGGTGACTGCTTCCAAACCGACCAAGGTCCTCGTATTTGCTTTCGCTGTCAGACTACGGACGCGGGAAGAGGAAGATAGAAAGTACTATTAATTAATTCAACTATATTTCAGTGGTTAGTATATATAAAAAAAAGTTACTGCGTTTACTGATTTTTTTTTGTCATTTAAATTTACGAAATTGTTAAATATCACTGAAACAATTAATTTTTTCGGAATTATTTCTAGGGCAAAAATGGTAGGTTCTCACAACTGCACGTATCACGAAAAAATATACTACACCCCTGTTCACAACATTCCACGTAGAGACGATATTATATTCCATGCACGTGCCATTCCCATCATCATATTGGGATGTTTAAAATATGAAAATAACTGCAGCCCTAAGAGCGTACTATGAAGAAATATTGCCAAGTACTTGCATAACGCACACTCCAATGACGTCGAGAAAATTCGGCATGCTATGTGTTACGAAATTACGTTATATAGCACTTGACGAAAACCCTGGGGAAATACGCTATAAATGTAGCTGGTAAATTGCGAACAATCTCGCTTAACGTGTGGGTTCAGAGCATGTGTAGAATATTATAAATTTGTAATCACAGGTTTGCAGATAACGCCGCCGCGACAAGACAGGCTGAAAGTATTTTAGTGGCAGCGTTTTTCACATCACTAGTATTTCTGAGTTACCAGCGTACCGGTAATTCCAAACTTCGTTTGGTTTGTCCGTCAGCTGCCCTTGTGAAGCGAGTTTTGGTTCCTTTTAAAATTTGCTGTGCTATGATCACTCTAATGATTCCTATATTTTTAATGTTCTTTATTTTTGTAAAAATTTTCGATGCATGTAACAAAGATCGTCTTTCCTTCACGTGATTTACAAACTTATCCTCTGCAGAAGCGGCTGTATATTATCTAAGTATCCACCCAGAATGCCTACAGAACATNCAGCAATCATATAATCCATGGTGATCTGAGTATAATTCGAATAACTAATTACAGCAGACCACTGGTAAAGTATTTAAATTAATTTTACTCAAAATAAGGAAAATCTGCTAACTGTTTCCATTATAATACTTTGGGCAATCGACCGCCCTTTTAAAACTTCATAATATGGAAAATCAGTACAAAAATTGATTACATTTGTTTTCGCTTCTGATTACGTTATATTATTTATACATACTTTTCTCGCCCAAAAAGTTATAATCCCCGGTTTGATTAAAAAGTAAGTAAAATTACAATTCTGCAATAGAACCATTTAACTAACCATACAATATTAACACTAAAAGTTTATAGCAAAAGTTAGGTGCCATATTACATTTTGCAAAACTTTGTTAACTTATATAAGGCATTAAATAATTAAATTTGGTAAATTTTGGCACTGAAGTGAGCTCCTTTAAAATCCTTACACCCCCTACGTTTTTCTACAGCCCCTCCCCCCTCCCCCCTCGTTCAACAATTCCCTCTCTCCCAGGATAAAACAGTAGTGCCCGTTGGTCTCGCCACTAAGGAGTATTTATACCAAGAGGTGGAATCGCCGCTCTCGCCTCAGGCGTGGGAGAACACGCTGGAACCTCTTGGTGGGAATATTTTCTTCTAATAATATGAGCCACAAAACCTCTGGGTATTTATAAGCGACAATTTTACTATCATCTACACCAAAGATTTTTTTTCGTTAGTTCTGTCTCCTTTCACACTGATCCAACCATCATCATCTGAGTCTTCCTAAAAGTCTTTCAACTTCTTGGATTACATTTTTGTATTTTATTTATCTTGTTATTGTGTCTGGTACACGATAAAGGTTTTTTTTTCATATTATTTGGTACAGTTATATTGTATCTGCTCTAATATAATTTATTTTCTTGTATACTGAAGTATAACTAGCCGCGTATGAAAACAATCACATCACACGATTTTCTATTCATATTTCGTTTCTTTCTCAAGACTTGATTTTCACTAACAGTATTACAGGTGATTCCGTCACTTTGTAATATTTTATTAGGTTCCCCTTGTAAAATTTTCTTCCTTGTGTTCGACGTATGGCTATACAGAAATAATTAAACGTTTTGAGCTTACTTTATAATTCTGGAAACGCTTTTATAAAATACGATAAAAAAATCCTTACAAATTTGTATAATGTTACTTGTTAGAACATTATTAAGAAATTGCTCTAGTGTTTTATTCAGGCGGCGGGTACAGGATGCGAAATCTGTACGTCAGAACGCAGCATAAAAAGGAAATCCAAAACATCCGTTTGTGTCCCTTTATTGTCTCTGAATACCTGAATGCGTCACCATGTCCTGTTGTTCATATTAATCAACATTATCAGCGTCACTTCTCGAACGCTGTGCCTACTGCATTTTTGAGTTCATAATTGATTAAATAACGGCACTTCCGCACTTTTTACTTGTTGAAACGCAAAAGTGCGTTTTCTGGTGTTGAAGAGCAGCTGGACAATTGTCCTATCCTTTTCCTATCCAAATACTCGTAAATACGTTGTCGAACCACCAATGGTTGTATTAATCAAATCAATTATCTCCAAATGATCGACGACTTCTCATCCCACCACTACTGGACGTGGCAATCCTGGACAGTGTTTGGTTTCCACACGATGAGGCGGCGCCACACTTCGCATTGGCTGTTCGACAAAGTCTGAACGCAGTTTTAGGAATCGTTGGATCAGTCGAAGATCGGTCAATTATCCAGCTCCTCATGCGTGGGCTTCAAGAAGCCTTGATTTGACAACATAAGATAAACTCACTCTGATGTTTCGTCAAGGAAATTGTGCGGAAGCGCTGTCATTTAACCAACGATCAGCTCAAAAATGCAGTGGGCACAGCCTACGTGAAAATGACGCACAAATAATGTTGATTAATATGAACAACAGAAATTGGCAGCGCATTCAGCTATGCAGAGAACATGGAAACACAAAAACGGATGTTTTGGATTCCTAAAAGGTATGGTGCACTTTTTGTGATACGTTCATACATGTAGACTTATTGTATTAGATCGACATATAGAGGTATAAGACTTAATACGCAAGAATGTCTGGCATTACTTTGATTATCACTTGTTTTCTCGACATCCCTGCTACGGCAAGAAGCGAAATCACAGTACACTTGTTACGAGGTGGTTTTTTAAATGATTCACATTACAACTGTGATCGCAGGAAACGAATACGTAAATATGTCACCTCTTTAACGATAAAGCCCAAGTAAATCTCGTAATATACAACAATTAAAATTGTTTTCTTAAGAATTACACGCACCGTAGCAGTTTCACATGTTCGATACGGTTTGTCATTATCATACAATAACTGCCGATCCCATTAAATAGTAGTTTTCTTAATAAAAAAATTATAATTTTCTAGTTGTCTTAATTAACCCGATGTGTTGTAAATCCTGTTCCATAATCTATGGCCACGATTGAGATACAGTCAACTTGGCACTCCATTGGCTGTCGGCCAACCAATAATGAGAGCTGTACATACAGGGCCATGTTCGGTGTACTGAGAACGAATATGACTATGATAAGTGGAATGCAGAGACCAATAGAACTGGTGTTTGTGAGTCATCGATACAGTTCACTCTCTTCGAGCGTATTTGTAATGTAAGTAAATATAAAACCACGGAAACTCCCCCGAGTTAATGAATTACTTAAAGCCGCTCTTGAACAGGAAGAATTAAGCTATGAAAATTTTACCCACCATCAACTACAAAAAAGAGAGAGAAGAGATAATATTTGCACTGTCATATTTTGTTTTGTGTAGGCGAACGTTCATTTTGTGTGTATTCGGTCCCGTGGTGAGAATGTTTTTATTTGTTGCCGCACAATAAATGTTGGCTTTGCGACTGTTTATCTAACACAGCGGCGAATGACTGGCGCGACAAAAGCTCGGTTTCACGGAATTAATTATCGCAGCCTTGTTTGTTCTTGTCAGTTCATAAAAGACAAATAAAACTCCCAGTTCGTCAAAACATATGAACGTATTTGCCGCTCAGAAAACGATAACAGATTTCAGCCAGGAAGGACACTATACAAATTACGTTTATCATATTTATGTAAGGAAAATATATGTATTACGTAAAGACGCCATATTCGTTCATCCGAAATATGTATTTAATGCTTTCAGTTCTGAACATGTTTGTAAACCTTTAACACAAGGTATAATCGAGTAACCTTTACCCACCACATTATTAATATCAGTTTCGTTAGTCTCTGTGTTGCCAGTTACAACCGTATTTATGCACACCGCATCGAACACGCTTACTCTAATGTACAACGTTCATTATCAGCTGGCTGTCAGCCACTGTAATTCCGAGTTACCGTGTCCCAATTGAATTTCATATCATATTTAACATAACAAACAATCCATCTTGTTCATTTGAGTAGTCGGCAAAATTATTTTATTTAAATCACGAGAAATTTTTTCGATATGGCAAAGTTTTTTTTTTTTTTTTTTTTTTCCTGATAAAGAATTAGTTTACCAGTGAAACTAAATACGTCCCGGATATTTTTTCAAAGACAGAATTTTTTAATTTTTCCTTTACTCGATTTAGACCTAACATCTTAAAACTATATTTCTTTCAGTAGTAAGCCATCTCTTTTCGCTGCCTGTTTGGCCTTGTGATAGCAAAATTGTCTCTAATTTGCTTGGTAGTTTGTTGGATAGCTATTTACTACACATTCACCGTTATATTTTGCAAGTAGTTTTCGTCTTCATTACAGGTGAATGCTTGTTCTCATACTCAATGTCTACATATTTCTTAAATAACTAGCAGATAAAAAAAAGCCTGTTTTGTAATTTGTTTAGCGCTGCCATCATAGTAAAGACCCTGAATAGAAAAAAAAAAAACCATTATACCATCTAGCAGATAGGGTCGATGCTACGTGGGATTTAATTCCAAGCAAGTAAATTAAATTGATTCGTCAATTTTTGCATTATGTTAAGAAGTGATCAGGCCTTAGCTGGACGGCCTGCCTGATCACACCTTCGAACATTGAACCAGGGCACGAGCGTGATTGCAGTAATACTTTGAGAAAGGCAGTTGCGGAAACTTCCTCCACCGGCCAGTAAACAGGGCCGAAAATATTAAACAACACGCCCAATATAGGCTGACGTAACACTAGGAGTGAAGTCTTTTGTCATCGGGGCAGTGGACCAAGAAGACGTGGAGGTGGGTGTGTCCGGCCGTCGTTAACCACCTCCTAGAATCAGCCTGCGGCAACATGAACAAGGTGGGGACTTCCCAATTAGATTGTAATAGTAGTGGCGAGCGGTAATAAAACTCGTTATAGACGCGGACGTGTAGGAAGATAGATGTAGTTAGCTCTCCACTAACATCTATTACAACTTGTACAGAGTTCGCGACCCGCCGGACAATAACGGGGTTTCATTACCCGGCCGCCATGGTAATTAGTTCTCTGTGCTGCCTTGTACCCCCCCCCCCC